>CAEGAF010007937.1:0-52951 GCA_903067075.1 Micropoecilia bifurca
GTGTGTGTGTGTGTGTGTGTGTGTGTGTGTGTGTGTGTGTGTGTGTGTGTGTGTGTGTGTGTGTGTGTGTGTGTGGATTGATGCATGAGTTCTCAAACAATGCCCAAAGGTTACAGGATGTCCTGAAAAGTTGATGTGAAACCTCTTTGCATCACATGTCATATATTCTTTCCTTCAGGCAAATGAATCCTGCATCAATAAAATGAAAACAACACAAACATGCTGATACTCAACAAATGACATGTTGGTGATTTGATGCTCCTAATATAATCAACATAGCCTTGCAAAAGTATTAACACTACCTTGAACACATCGTCACATTACCACCACAATGTTTATTTTATTCGGGTTTTATGTGATGGTAATGCCAAGTAGAGCAATATGATCGAAGTGAAAGGGAAATGATTATTATTTTACAAATGAAAGGCTAAAATGTATGGTGCTAATTCTGTATAGAACCATTATCCACTCCAATTACAGCTGCAGAATGTGACATTTGTATCCATTCTTCTTTGCAAAACAGCCTGATTTCGGTGTGATTGTCTCTCTGCACAGATTCTGGATTAGATTTAGGTGTGCACCTCGACTAGGATATTGTCATGAATATGCTTTGAGCTAAACCAAGGGTGTTCAGAATAATAGGGCCATGTGTAGCACTCCGAATTATATTGTTCAGTCCCAGATTACAACTAAAGACATGATATAAATCTGCCCTGCAGCACATGTAGTTGATGCAGATCAGATTTTAAAAATGCATTAAATTTGGCCAAATGCAGAAAGCTCTTTAATGGAGGACTGACCCAAATCCTGTTCCTGTTGCTGAGTAAAGACAAAAACGTTTTTGTAAACCAATATCATCACAATAAATTTTGTTCTCCATTTTTTTTGCCCCACAGGTAGTTTTAGGGTTGAACCTCCACCTTATTCTGCCGTCTTCATGCAGTTTGTTACAGATTTTCTTCCAGCATTGCTCTGCATTTGCCTCCCATCTGTTTTCTCATCAACTCTGACTCATTTTCTTGTTCTTGCAGAAGAAAAGCTTCCCCACAGCATCGCAGTCTAACAAATTGTCAAATGATTAATAATGTTTTCCTGGACAATAGTTCTTGATTAGGATGGTGTATATAGGGTGACATACAACCAGTGTTTTTGCACGCAGAGTAATGTACCTTTTCCACTCTCACATAATGGACTTTTTTTTTTATTACTTAACCCTGCTTTAAAGTTAGACTTTTACTTGCAAAAAAGAAAGCAAAACATCCGTCCAGTTGAAAATTATCCACTACTTTGTGTTGGTCCGTCTTATAAATTCAGAATAAAAACACACTGAGGTTTGTGGTTGCAGCCATGAGTGTGGAAAAATTGATGGTACTTTGTGAGGCGCTGCAGTGTTGTTGATGAGGGTTATTATGATATTTAGTTAACACTACTGACTTTACACTTTAAGCCTATATTTGCTTCTCTACTGACAAACATAATATTTACTAACCTCTCCTGCCATAACTTTCTCTGTGGTTTTACAGAACCAAAGCTCTGGTGTTGGAGCTCCTGGCGGCAGTTTGTCTCGTGAGAGGAGGCCATGAAATTATTCTCTCCGCCTTTGACAACTTCAAGGAGGTATGACCAGCTTAAAGAATGGTAAACTGGGGATTCTTTAGGGAGACCCGTAAGTCTTTACATTCCAACTGTGTCGTTTCAAACAATCTCTCGGCCCTGGAGGAATGCTTCTCCGGCAGATTCCCACTCGGCGCTGCTTCAAAGGGTTCAGAGATACCGGTCTGTCTGTGTAGCACAGGATAGCCCACCCATCAGACAAAACCGCTCCGTGTGTGTTAACAAGATTCGTCAGCCGCATCAAAGCTCAGAAAAGCACAGCGACAGATGTTCAAGATAGCCTTCCTGACCGGTGGCTGACTGGAGGGAGGTATCCTGGCTGCCAGGGAGAGAACTAGGGGCTAAACCACAGCCTCAGTTTGTAGCAAACATCTTACGAGCATAGAGCGAGCGCAGTTTATGTAATATTTACACCTCTGAATTAAATATTGAGTGTGGCGCTTTCAGCGACGGTGGCATTAGTGGGAGAGAAGAGCTCACCTAATGAGACGGAGGCTGAGAAATGCTTCTGACGGTGTGAAACCGCAGCAGCAGGGTCACAGATTTTGGGAGATTTCTTTTTTTGTGTATAATTAGGCACCAGCGCAGTTAGCTTTACTTTACTGGAGATGATTTGCTGCTACAAAGAACTGACTGCAGGCAGAAGCTTGAGGTTTTTAAATGACCACGCTACCCATTTCTGCTGAATTCTTTATTATACTCTGTCCCAGTCTGCCTCGCTACCCTCCCAGTGACCTTTCTGATCAGCCAAACATCACTCTACCCCATTTTTATGTCCTTCTGGATGTCAAGTTTTCTTTTAAACAGGCTTTTTGCCACAAAAACATTGTATTTCTGGGATAAAGTTTGCAAAAAATATACAATGTCTGCTGTAAATAAGATTAAAGCAGGTGGGTTTTTTCACCTATGCTGGCGGTTCATATGATGCAGCAGCTTCTGAAATCTTGAGTCTTCTTACTTTTTACTCTTTCTTGCTAGGTTTATGATTATGGTTGTATAATAATAACACTGGTCACTAATTTTATGGACTCTTGTGTTGCAGGTATGCGTGGAGACGCAGCGGTTTGAGAAGCTTATGGAGTACTTCAAGAATGAAGACAACAACATTGACTTCATGGTGAATTAAAATAAACTCATTATTATACAGATTATTAGATACAGCACTCTGTGACCAAACAACTTCTCTAGCAATGGCCTTTTGAGGTTTACCTTCCTTATGGCGGATGTTGGCGTCTTCCTGCTGGAGAACATCATGTCAGGAGAAAATAAATCCTTAAAATATTTCACTACAAATTTCACTTTTTGAAAGTAATTACTGGGAATAAATTTCAATTACATTACTTGGCCATCTGCTTGGGTTAAAATGGATCAAAATAGCTGAACTTTTCTCTCCTGTAAGCTGCGTTTTAGCCAAAAGTTTTGAAAAGGAACTATTTAGAACTTTATCGGTATTCGGTAATGTGATTATTTTTTGTTTAGTTTTTTTTTTTGGAGAAAAATAAAATAAATGTGAGATCCACAGGCTGAATCATTTAGTGGAAGAGAGGGATCCACAAAAAGCAACAAGGAGAACAGATAGTGACTGAATTAAAATAAAAAAGTGTTCACAGCTACACCTATTTAAACATTTCAAACAGAACTGCAGAGATCCTCTTGTTGGACTAAACTTTTGAAAAAAAAAAAACAACTTTTTTTTCTTTACAATTTTGAGATGAACATTTAACTGTCCTTTTATTTGTAAGAGTCCAGTCTGACTGATTATATTCAACCCAGGATTGACTGACATAAATGACGACAGCAGAACAGGAAGCGGCACATAGATTATATTTATTTAATTTTGATTGATTGATCTCTTACTGACATAATTATCGTACTACTTACGTTTTCCACTTCTACATCATAGGAGGATGGAGTATTTGCATCCAAACCATAAAACCCAAACTTGTTGGAGTTCATGGACTTTTTGCAATAAAAAGCAGCAAGAATCTGCAAAAGAAATGATTTGTCACTAGATCAGTAGACAGAATAATGTGCCGTCTTATCCCATGTAATGTTATGGGAGAACACAAAGTACTGTCTTTTTTGCAAAAGGGGGTTGTCCAAGTATTGACAGCAGGCGTGCCAAGAAAATCTTTTCAACTGCAAAGTGTAGTCTTTTTTTTTTTTCTCATGGAGAGTCAGTATCTGTTATAAAGTGTTAATTTTATTTTCAGAATCATATACATATTTAACAGGTGCACAATCAAATTTGTCCAAATATGAGAATGGTAGTAGCTTTCTTATTTACATCAATTAGATTATATTAGGCATTCTTGTCTTGAAAGTGTAATACCATGTCTGCTACTTTTACTCAGCTTCATTATACTGTCAGAATCTTCTACTGGAAATCACAATAATGAGCATAAATCAAATTGTGTAGCATTATTTGTCTTCAATTTTAACTTATCTCTGCTATTAAAAAAATGGTATTTAACTGACTCTTCTGCTTGTCTCTTCACACTCTTCAGGTTGCATGTATGCAGTTCATCAACATTGTTGTGCACTCAGTGGAGGACATGAACTTTAGAGTTCACCTACAGTACGACTTCACCAAGCTGGGCTTGGACGACTACTTGGATGTGAGTTGAGATTTACACAGAACTCCTTCTGAGTATTCCCAGCTAAAAGTCCACAGTTCCTGCTGCAGTTACTGCCCCCCTGAGATGTCCAGCATAGAGAAGCCATCAATAACGGCTTTTCAGTTTGGTTTTTATTTTTATTTGTTTTGCAAACCTGCATATGTGAGATTGCTGCAGTCGTTGGGAGAGAAAGTGGACTTTACTCACTATATTTTTGTCTGTTTTACAGAAACTGAAGCACACAGAGAGCGATAAGCTCCAGGTTCAGATCCAGGCCTACCTGGATAACGTGTTTGACGTTGGAGCGCTGCTTGAGGATGCAGAGACCAAAAATGCTGCCCTGGAGCGAGTGGAGGAGCTGGAGGAGAACATGTCGCACGTGAGAGGCCACAAGTGTTATTTTATTTTATATCTATATATCTATACATATAAATATATATGTATATATACATAATCAACATTTATTTATTTATTATAAATGCCTCTTTTGTAAGTTGCACTGACATTTTTATATGCTGCTATGTGAACTTGTGCAACGTAATGACGTTCAGCAACGTCTTTGATTCGATACTGAATGACACAGTGAATCTTGAATTAATGCTCTGACATTTAGCATAAATTTGCTGCATGATTTTGATTGGTCTATTGGAAAATGGTAAATGCTCATTATAATGTTTTCTGTTGTAGCAAACTGGTGTATCTGCAAAACATTAATCTCCTGAACATTTCTAACTTATGAAGACATGAACACGATCAATGCGTTACTTCGCTGCCCTCCATGACCTTTAGTTGGATATTGTCTCTGCAACATGTTCATCTGTGACCTTTTCCCCCTTTCACTCTCACAGATGACAGAGAAGCTGCAGGACATGGAGAATGAAGCTATGGCCAAGATTGTGGAGCTGGAAAAACAGCTGATGACAAGGAACAAGGAACTTGAAGCCATCAAAGTCAGTTCTTACTCCAACATTTTTTATTTATTTTTTTACATATATCTTCATTACTTGTTGGAAATATGGTGCATCCTCCGCTACATTTCCCTGCAAAAGGAGCACACTGTAGCAAGCTTTACTTTCTAACATTGCTAGCTCTTCTTTTTCCCTTTCCTTCCCCTTGCAGGAAGTCTACAAAGACTCCACCGCGCAGATTCACTCACTGAGGCAGATGCTTAAGGAGAAGGATGAGGCCATCCAGCGCCAGAGTAAGCTGGAGAAGAAGATCCATGAACTGGAAAAGCAGGGGACCATCCGGATCCAGAAAAAGGGAGATGGAGACATCTCAATCCTGCCTTCTTCGCTGGCCGGGGTGGAGGGTCTGTCGGGTGCCATGGTGGGGGCAAACGGGACGGCTGCCTATCAGAACAATGCAGGAGTCGCAGGAGGCATGTCTGCTGTACCTCCTCCGCCTCCTCCGCCGCCAGTCAACGGGCAATGTAGGTTTATAATCAGCTGTGTGCCTCAAATATTGAAAACCCAAATGAGTAAAAAGTGGTTTAGAAAATTCATTTGCATCCTTAAAAATGTTCGAGGAAAACAAATGGTTCAGATTAATCTCTCATTGTCTCTTCAAGTGCCAAATGGACCATCGATGGAAATTCCCGCTGCAGCTGCCCCGCCTCCACCGCCGCCCCCTCCTCCACCGCCACCTCCGCCCCCCGGGGTCCCGTCAGAGACTTCTGCCCCTCTGCCTCCTCCACCTCCACCTATGGCGCCCCCACTTCCCGGATGTGGGACGCCCACTGTGATCATGAATTCAGGGTTGGCAGGTGAGGTTAATTTATTCTTTGGTTTTCATATCAATATTGCAAAAATATTTTTCTTAATTAAATTAACAGAAATGTAAGATTTATGAGCTTTGTTGGACTTTTAAATTAACGATTAAATGAAAACATTAAAACATTTTGTTTGATCTCCTAAGTTACCCAATCTCTGAACTGTTAAGTCTTGAGTTAGATGTTAGAGGGTTTTTTTTTTTAAATGCTGCGTCCCACGTTCACGGCTTTAGGTGTGTTCAGGTTAAATAACGATAACACTTTGAATGAACTCAGTATGCAGACAAACCTGTAAGATCTGTATGTACATGTTGCTGCTACATATACATGTGTATGAGTAAGTCGACTTTGTTACCCTGTGAAAACTGAAACCTACGAGTTGAAACTTCTTGGCTTAGATTAATGGCGCTCATGTAAACATTGCCACTGTTCCCGGCCATTGTCCTAACCTGTCTCTGAATTGTTTCCTTTCTCCGCAAACCAGAGGGACCCATCAAGCTTTTCTGTAGGTTCTTGCTGTTGAGTTCAATGTCGTGTTTTCCCCTAAACCCCGTAACCATGTCATACATGTATTCCCCCCCTGTGGTGGTTTCTCACTGGTTTTAAATGTGGTATCAGACAGGTAGAGACACCCCTGTTTAAATTACTTTTAGCTGTAATTTCAGCAAGAGGTTGTAGACAGTGTTGTAGACAAATGGGTAGCTCACAAAGGTTTTCATTTGAAAAGTCAAAATACTGAAAAAATGCTCAATTTTCCTTCCAGCTGCTTGATGAAATACTAATAGTTTGTATAAAACATATGGGCATCTTCACACGGTGCTTTACATCATGATGTAGGGCTCTAGAGTGCAGCCACATTTTTCAAAGGCATAACTTAATAAAATAAAAACTAAATAAAAATTAAGGCTGCGCCGGTTCAGCCAATCGCAGATAAACTCAGTGGATGTAGCAGGATGAGCAGAGAAAATATAGACTAGTTGAGTTCTGAGCCGTCAGAAACTCATTACCAGTGCTGCGACTTGGAGCCATCAACCTCAAGGTTATGTCAAGTCTGAAGATGGCATAAGATTAAGACAAAAGTGTATAGATTTCGAAGACGGAGGCTTGACCAGTTTTCCTTGTTAAGATACATTAAAACTGATAATAAAGTGGAATGCATTTACTGGGACAGGTCTACGAAGGCTATGTCTGGTAATTGGTCAGTTGTGATTGGCTCCAGCACAAAATATTTCCAACTGAAACGCTGAAAGAGCACATAATGAAATGTTCAGAGGTGTTTAGAATTTATTTTATTTCATGCATCTGTTTTTATTTTTGAGATGTTTTAAAATTAAAACTTCAGCTCATCAGCACACTTGACAATTTTCTAAGAAGATGCCAATTTCAGTTCAAGTAAAGAACTTTGTTTACTAGATTGTTAATTGATTTACAAGTTAATATTGCCCTAATGGACAGTGATTAAACACAAAATAACTAAGCAAACCTGTAAAACTTCTACTTTAAATGCAGCAGTAACTTTTGTGCTGATCCACCTGAGGAAAATGTTAGATACTCCTGACTGTAAACAGTGAGTCCAGATGCCTGAAAGATCTCCTGTGAATCCTTTTAAAAAAACTGAAAATACCACATTCAAAACTTGTGAATGGTTTCGCTTCACTCTTGACTGCAGTGCTTTGACCGTCTGACGTTTCGTATGAATGACGTGTCACGATCTTAAAAACAAGTTTGTTGCATGCCGATACACATTGAGCTGCTGTGGCACGCAGATGGTTAAGTTGATAGAAATCGCATGCAGCCGGAATGCTGTTTGCCTTTCCCATGATGGCCTTATCTCTCGCTGCGTCGCTGCTGACACCTTGTCGGTACGGCGATGCAGGAAGCCGCCTCAACGTTCAGCTTCAATGGAGCAGCTCTTGTCGCTACAAATAGCTTTAATCTGCACAACAAATAGTTTGACCCCAGACCTGGCGAGTAATCCTGGACCATATGCACAATTTAGTGAACAGATATAGCCTTTGGCCTTGTTCCTCTGCCAGGAGGCAGGAGGCTCAGTTTGAATGAAGGGAAGAAGGAAGCCATTCTGTTTTACAGCTGTGTTGTAAAGCATTTGAAGTGTTGAAAAGGAATGTTTTCAGAAATCAGACGTTGTTACAGATCCCCCGTCTCCTGCATGTGTAGCTACGTTCTTATTGACCCATACAGTCGATCAAGACATATTTTTAATTTCCCTTTGTGTCATTTAGCTGTTAAGATCAAGAAACCCATCAAGACCAAGTTCCGCATGCCTGTCTTCAACTGGGTCGCCCTGAAACCAAATCAGATCAACGGGACCGTCTTCAACGAGATCGACGACGAGAGGATACTCGAGGTAAAAGCCCGCACTCAGAACAGGGTCTCCGTTTCGACCTGCTTCCTGTCCTAATAAAAAAATATAAAATAAAATCTTTGGTGTTTTTTAGGACCTGAATGTTGATGAGTTTGAGGAGATGTTTAAGACTAAAGCTCAGGGCCCATCCATCGACCTCACCACGAGCAAACAGAAGGTCACTCACAAGGGACCCAACAAGGTGGCCCTGCTGGACTCCAACAGGGCAAAGAACCTGGCTATCACGCTGAGGAAAGTGGGCAAGACGACCGAGGAGATCTGCAAGGCCATTCAGCTGTAAGCCTCCGACATTTGCTTGTTCATTTTTGCATTTATCTGGTTTAGAAGCCGTATCGGTGAAATAACAGAGCATATAAAAGGCTCCATGGTGCAGTCTTGGAAAAATTCATTCTTCTTTTAAATGAAGGATAGAAAAAAAGGAAATTCGGAATGAAGATGAATGTTTGGATTTTCACAGTTAATCCATCATTCAGTTCAAATTGACTTCAAAATATTTCTAACGCAAGTGAAAAGTAGTCGATCTTATAGTAGGGTGAAGATATATTTGGTCATAAAAAAGGCTACTTGGGTACAGAGTAACTTTTTCATCATAACAATGTGATGTAATCAGACATAACATATACTTTTGTAAATGTGAGTCATTTTAAGATTAAAATAAAAATGAGCAAAAAGAAATGACATCATTACAAGATAGCAAATTCAACTCGGAGATGAAACGGATAAAATATAAATAGTAAGATACAACTAACAGTTGGAAATCAGATATAAAACAAAATGTCTAGACTAAAGTGTAGATGTGTTGCATTTTACCAAAGTGAAGTCCCATTCTTTACTTCGTGCCTCTGTTGGACGTGTTCCTCATCTCCACCCCCCCTGTATCTCTTTCAGATTCGACCTGCGGACTCTGCCGGTGGATTTTGTGGAGTGCCTGATGCGCTTCCAGCCCACCGAGAACGAGGTCAAAATTCTGCGGCAGTTTGAGAAGGAGCGCAAGCCTCTGGAGAGCCTGACCGACGAGGACCGCTTCATGATGCAGTTCAGCAAAATCGAGCGGCTCATGCAGAAGATGACCATCATGGCCTTTATCGGAAACTTCAGCGAAAGCGTGCAGATGCTCACGCCGGTGATTGAGAGTCTCCCATTTGATATTTATCGTTTGCTGCCGAGTCGTGAAACTGATGCGTCAAACTTTGCTTGTCTGCAGCAACTTCATGCCGTCATTGCGGCGTCTGTGTCCATCAAGTCGTCTCAGAAGCTAAAGAAGATTTTAGAGGTAACTGGAGATATTTTGTGTTAGCGGAGTGTGCCGCCCTGCACATGTAGGATTTAGTTTTGTGATCCCTGTTTATCTACGCTGCAGATAATTTTGGCACTTGGAAACTACATGAACAGCAGCAAAAGAGGAGCAGTGTATGGATTCAAGCTGCAGAGTTTAGATTTGGTAAGCTGCTTTTGAAGACCGTTAAAGTTACACGTCCTCACTTTTTCTTTTGTTAAAACATAATATTTCTATTTTCGCCCCCCCTCAGCTTCTTGATACCAAGTCAACGGACCGGAAGATGACCTTGCTGCACTACATTGCCAACGTGGTCAAAGAGAAATACCCACAAGTGTCTCTGTTCCACAACGAGTTGCACTATGTTGAAAAGGCAGCAGCAGGTGGGCTTAAATTTTTATCCGTTAATGAAACATTTCTATGTTTCATGCGATCCTGTGGCGTAACATTCCCCGTGTTCTCACAGTGTCGTTGGAGAATGTCCTGCTGGACGTTAAGGAGCTGAATAGAGGCATGGAGCTGACCAGGAGAGAGTACAGCATGCACGGTCACAACACCATGCTGAAAGACTTCATCACACACAACGAGAGCAAGCTGAAAAAGTTGCAGGATGATGCCAAAATTGCACAGGTAACGCTGAATAACGGAGAAAAACCTTTCTCTCGGCAACTCTAAAAATTTAATCGCTGAAGCTGCATTTTGTTTCCCCATCTTCAAAAAAAAAGGACGCCTTTGATGAGGCTGTGAAGTTCTTTGGAGAGAACTCTAAGACAACGCCGCCGTCTGTTTTCTTCCCGGTGTTTGTGCGATTTGTGAAAGCCTACAGGGTGAGTTGGTTGGAAACGTCAGTGGTTTTATTAGAACTTTATCTATTAGTAAAACAAATTTGTGTGGTGAAGGAATAGGGATACATTGTTTTTTACCAATGAAATCTAAAAATGTGTGTATTTTTGTTCAACCCGTTTATTCTGACAACTGAAAAAGAAATCCAGTGCAACTAATCGCCTCCAGAAGTCAAATAATTGGTAAACGGAGTTCAGCAGTGTGTTAGTTAATGTCAGTGCAAATTTCTGTGAATACTGAGATGTTTGTTGGTGGAAAAAAAACATTTTAGTTAACAAAGAAGAACAAGAAGGCAAAAACTATGGCAGACCTGTCAGAGATAAAGCTTTGTTGACGTTTCAAGGAGAATGAATGAACAGTTTTGCAAAACTTGAAACTCTTCAAAATAAGGAAAGAAACATAAGGTTGATTTGAGCTCGAACTATTTTGCAAATAAAAATGTACAACAATCTGATGAAAGGTCAATTGCGCCCCCTGGAGAGCTTAAAATGAACTTAATTTAGAAAATGTTCGTTTCTGCAGATCAGTAAAATACTGGATGAAACTGAAAGCTTTTAGAAATGCTGTGTTAATGATCTTCCTGTACTGATTAAATCAAAAATACCTAGAGTAAGATGTGAATTTGTAAATGTTTTGTTTTTTTTTCCTTTAAAAATAAATCGGTGGCTCCTCAGCAAGCGGAGGAGGACAATGAGCAGAAGAAGCGGCAGGAGCAGCTCTTGATGGAGAAACTTCTAGAACAGGAGGCTATGATGGAGGAAGACCAGAAGGTGAGCTAATCTTTCTCTGAACTCCTTTGCTTCCTCCCCTGAGGATCACAATGACCAGAAGGGGAATCCAGCTCCACTTCCTCCAGATTCCCGTCTGGAGGATTAGTCGAGCGCAGACCACCTGCTGGGCACGGTTGTATTTAGCTCCAAGAGCAAGACTCCCTGCTGAGAAACATCAGTCAGGATCAGTGACTGTTCAATTAACTTGCATGATGAAGGGATGTGATGTGGGAGAAGAAGCTCGTTGGTGGTGAACCCTTATTGTGTGTGTGTGTGTGTGTGTGTGTGTGTGTGTGTGTGTGTGTGTGTGTGTGTGTGTGTGTGTGTGTGTGTGTGTGTTCCTGCAGTCTCCCTCCCATAAAAGCAAGCGGCAGCAGCAGGAGCTGATCCAGGAGCTCAGGAGGAAGCAGGTGAAGGACAGCCGCCACGTCTACGAGGGCAAAGACGGCGCCATCGAGGACATCATCACGGGTAACGTCACCGGATGCAGGCTACAGTCTGCAGTCAATCCCACATGTTTAATGCTCTGCATGAAGGGTCACCCCAGCTTGAAACAAAGGGTTTCTAAGCCAACTAACACGATGATTTCAGCTCTTTTTGTGGCCAAATGAGGCAGCTGGTTCAGTGCTTCTCGACCGAAAGGTGCCTGATAATAATGACTTATCTTAACTTCTTCACTTTTGCTTTATAACACCGTCTGTACTGTGCGTATGCAGGATGAGGGTTTGACCGTCTCTCTGAATGCCAGTCAAAACGAGAAAATAATTTTATTTTACTTTCATAACAAGGGGAGATTAAACTTCCTGTGGTGAAGTATGAAGAACAATTATTTGCTGCTTTACATTGCATCCTTATTTTATCTCAAAGGGAACAAACGGCACTTTTGCATCTAATTTGTCTCCTATTGATTGATGTTTTTTCTGATAACTAGAGATGCGTCAATCAGCCAGAGATTGGAGATGACCAATTATTTTTTCTGTCCCCATAACTTGAAGCATTTTGGTTGCCATTATAGTGTTTCAGGGATGCAGAGAGTGACAGTCCTTAACTGTGTGCCTTTTGTTATGAGAAAATCATTTATATTTGAGAATTGGAAAACAAATGTATACTGAATCCTGTTTTAGTTTTCAAGAGAAATTGTATGCATCTAAAACTGGCTGATCAGCGTTCAACAAAATAGATCTGACACAACATCTCAGATCTGTGCATCTAATAAGAATAAATCAGCAAAATGAGCACAATGACATTATTTGACAACCAAAATGGATTCGGGCCAAGACAATCTTTGGTACAATTCCACTTCAATTGAAGATGAGAAGAAAAAAAGCAATGCGAGGATATGAACAAAGAACACATATTCTGAAAATGTTTTTTGTATATATTACTTTGTTTTTAAATTTAATGCATTTATATATATATATATATATATAACAAGGCCCCTTAACAAATTTGGCAATTTAAAGTAAAGTACTATTGCAACATATGAGCTATTGGGCTTTTCCAAAAATCATATACTTATCACAGTTTGTCACTTAATTTCTAAATGTAAGCATGTTGACTAAAAGAAAAAAAAAATCATGGATAAAAAGGAAGATCTTGAAATGTTTTGTATTTTCCAAGAGTTTAGTGTAACTATTGTTCTTTAAGTGCAGTTCTATTTTCTGCATCCATACTAGAGCAGATTAGTTTTTATAGAGTAAATATGCTAAACTAGTCTACATGCATACACTTTTATACAAAAAGTACCCAAATAATAATACAGATAAAACACCTAATGCATCACACACGGGAACACATTTCACTTTTCAAAGTAAAACTTTGTTGCTTCATCTGTTTCAGTGGGAAATGTTTTCGGTTGAAAACATTTGAAAGCTGAAAAAATGGTGGGAATGTCCATTTACATGTTAAACTTTCACAATGTTCAGTTTTTCTAGCGTATTCTTGTGCCCATTTAGTAATTTCACAGCAGAAGTACAGAAGTTTTAAACATCAAGCCCAAATTTCAATGTAACTTGATTCAAGGGGGTCAGATCTTGTGATCCTTTAATGTGATCCTGATCAATATGTTTCCAGGCTTTCTAACGGTTCTTTATGGTTTTTCGTTCAAGCACTGGCAGGTTTTGGATCTGGTTGTTGCCCAGGACATCATTCTGTCAAGGGATGACAGAAGATACATCCAACTGGGCTACAAAATGCAGCATTTGAAAATAAAAAAGCCACTTTTATGTATGTTTGTAAAATTAGTGTAGAACTTTTTTTTTCTTTTTTTTTCTTTTTTTTTTTACAAACATTGATTCAGTTCCCTTCAGTTTATCTATTCAGTTCTAATTCTCAACAAATATTGTCCCACGGCTTAAAGTAATTTACATACATCCCAATTTAATCTTATTATTAGACAGTCCAGTCAACTTCAGTTCATTATTCAAATTTTAAGTTTGCTATTTAAGGGACCCATCAAATTCCATCAAGTAATTGACTTGCAGAATTCATTCCTGTTGCCATACAATATTGGACAGTTGCATTGTTGACTATGCATCAATGGCTCATAATGAGAATGTATGTAGCAACAGCATGAAGCAAATTCCCCTTGGCAGGAAGAAACCTCCAGCAGAACCAGAACTGGCTCAGTGCAAATGGAAATGGTTAGTTACTGAAATAAAAACAAGTTTAAAAACTTTAGATATTCATCAGGTCTGGAGAACTGTTAAACAAGATCACATTAAAAGATTACAAATAAAATGTGTCTACTTTTACACGAGACTGTGCGGTTTAAGATAATTAGCAAAATAAAAATGGTGGTTGTAGAGTCGGCTTCCACACTCATTTCTCCAGGGTTCCTGTTGCTGTAGCTGGTTTTCTTGCTTTGTTCTAGCTGTTGCTAAACCCAGTAGAGAAAGACCTGCTTTTCTCATGCCGTGTTTGTCCTGATTTGTGTCCTTGGCTATTCTCCCTGTCGTCTCAATGCAGTGCTGAAGACCGTGCCCTTTACCGCCCGCACAGCCAAGCGCGGGTCTCGGTTCTTCTGCGATTCTGCTCTCAATGAGGAGTACCATTACTAAAGCTTGTAGATCTCTGTCTCTTCTTAAAGGTTGCTGGAACAAAACGTTTCTTCTTTATGTTCTTCCCCTCCTTGCATGCCTCTTCACTCCCACCGACCCCCTCTTAACCGTTTACACTCCCACACTGTGGACACTGCGGTTCCCCAGGGACACACACACACATACTCACTGAAGTTTGAGTGCGTGTTGTGTTGATTTTCTTATCTCTTAAGCATGACAGTGTGTTTTGGGAGCTGGTTCTTCTCGGCCCACCTGCATGAAGCGTGACGTCAGTATTTTTCATCATCATTTTACCCACCACAGCAGACCATAATGTCACAGAGAGATCAGCATCCCAAGGAAGTGAACTTTTCCCCTCAGTTAGCGTCACGCAGGTCAGGCTGTGTGCTGCCACCTGGTGGCCATCCATCTAACATGGTCAGCATGTTGCGGCTCAGTTTGTCATATTCAGTACAACGTACAGTATTTGTTTATGATCACCTCAGGTATGACTAATACTATGACGTATAAGTGCCTGTGGCATTATCACTTGCTTGTTTGTGTGTTCCAATGTTTTTAATGGTAACATCATTGTGTGTGTTCATTTATCACATGTCATCACCACTGTTTGTACGGTTTGTTGCATGTTGTTTGCTTTAACTTTGCTGCTTTCCCACAATGCACTCTTGCTCTTGTAGTTAACATGCGCTTGCTCCTGATGGGTCGCTCTTCAGTCAGGAAGTTTCTGTGCTCTTACTGTGCTTTGTGCTGTGTACTTTAATGCATTTCATTTAAATGTACGTTTTACATTGCAACCACAAACTTGTATCTACTCTGGGGGGATTTCATGGGATAGACTTGCACTAAGTAGAGTACAATTTTGAAGTGGAATAAAAATACCAGATTGAATTTTATTTTTTCTTTATAAGTATAGCCTGAAAGGTGTGACGTGCATATATATTCAGTCCTCTATACTCCTATAACCCTAAAAAGACTCCAGTTATGGTATTCACACATTTTTCTTTTGTTAAAGATTGAGAAGAACAAAGAAATTATTAGAAGCAAGCCATAAGAAATGGACTACAGCCAAAAACAATGGAAAAATATGGAAGGCAGTGCGCTGCTCATGTGGCATAAATATAACATTTTGGTTGGTATGGGAAAAAAACCCTGCATATTGTCATGAACTCACCATTCCTGTGGTGAAACATGGTATAGGCAGCATCATGCTGTCTACACAAGACACCTAATCAGAGCTGATGACTCATGTTCAGTTTGCCACTAGACCTTCCAACAAACCAAAGAGATATTACGACAGCTTGCCATGCTGCTAGCTGCTGTCACAGGGCAGGATCTTGTAATGCCACTTCACCACTTTTTGCTGGTTTATTGCAAAACATCCCGATATAATAAAGTTTGTGGTTGTTATGTTGGATACATTTGGATGGAAAGACTTTTGTAAGACGCTGTATATCCTGCATGCTGCCTTGGTAAAACCCTGTATTCACTAACTCTCCTGGAACCATGTTCTGTGCTGCATAATGCTGTTAGTGAGTGTGTGCTTGGCTGCCTGCATGCTTTGGTTGGTTTTTGATGATGGTTCTGCTGAATATAACAACTGACCTGTTTGTTTGGATCCATTCTTTATTGTTCAGTCGCTCCTAACTGGACGTTTGAAATGGGCTCGTCTCCTTATTCGCTGGTAGCCACTTTGCTAAAGCAGTTTGGGTCTAGTAACAGAAATGAAACAAGCTTCCATCATCCTGTGCAGTTGAACCAGTTAACATCCTCCAGCTTGGCCTCTCTGAGCCTCTCGTCCTGCAGCCTCTGTGCCTTTGCTCTAGCGGTTTGCAAAGCCAAAGTGAACATGGCGAGCTGACATGCACCAGTCAGACCACGTCTTCCTTTTATTTTTAACCTTCATTTTGTCTTTTCTTCATCCAGAACTAAAGAAGAATAATATTACTAAATTTCCAAATGTCTACTTGAGGGTAAGGAAGTCCTCCAGTAGCGCCCCTGTAGTGGTGGATGTGTCCCGAACCTGGCAAGCATTTCTTTATTACCTCCCTTCCTGCTTCATGTTATTTTTTGTTTGCTTAGGTTCCTCTTTTCCATCTGTTTAGCCTGAATATAAGAAGTCTTGCTTTCTTTAGTTGTTTCTTCAATCTTTTTTTTTTATTAAAAGATATATGCATCTTGGATTCACAAGATGTATGAAAAGTTTCTGGATTCATGCAGAGCTTTATTAAAAACCCATTTCAGCCAGACTTGTTTTATTCTGTGTGCTTAGATCTCATGCTGCTTTGAAAAGTTAGGCTACCAGCACTCCTGAACATGTGGGCTCATGAAAGATCCTAACATCGACATGACACCCTGACTTAAAGCTCTCCCGTCTCGTCCCTTTCCCCCGCTGATTCCGCCAGATTTGAGGAATCAGCCTTACAGGCGAGCGGACGCCGTGCGGAGGAGCGTCAGGCGGCGCTACGACGATCAGAACCTGCGGCCGGCGAACAATGGGGAAGTGGTCATGTGACGAGGGGGAAACGGAGGACGTGCAGGAGAGGATGGGAGGAGTGGAACGTGGCTGGACGGTGGGAAGGAAAGTCCGATGCAGAGCGAAGGATATCGGGTGTTTTGTAGCAAATAACGAGAGGACTATACATGCGCTAATGTCAAACAATGAAGGACTGGGACGTGTTTGGGACCGAATTTAGCGTAGAAATCAAGCCAAGTGCCTGAACTTTTTTATTTTGTGATCTTTTTTTGTCTTCTGTGTGAATGAATGTTTTAATTATCCCCCCAATCTCCCCCTGTACCCATAAGCAATACAACTTGAGTTGGCTTTAATGTTGATAAGATATAAAACTGGACATGCAGTGGCCTTAGGAGCCATGTGAAACAGTTATCCTGGAAAAGCTACCTTAGAATGTACTGGAGGTTTTTTGCCCCTTTCCTCTGTTTCTTAACTTTTGACACATTCCAGTGCTCATTTATTCCCCACAAACCTCTTTTTAATCATCTCATTCTTCTTTTAATAAATCGGGGTGAGCTGGCATGAGGAAAGTGAGCAAAAATGTATTTAAGACTATATTTTTTACTAAAATATGTTTTAAAAAAAGAAAAAATATGTTGGAAAAAAAATAGACCACTCTAATGTGAACTGTATTTATTGCAGACATCTACGTACTTTCCACAGCGCCTGGCAGAAGTATTTGTACTGCTTAAGCTTTTTGTTTTTATTTGGAATTTATGTTATAGATCAACACAAAGCGGTGTATATTCAAAGGACACTGAAACGTGGCTTTAGAAACAATTTGACGTAAAAATCTCAAAAGTGTGGCATGCATTTGTTTTCATGTGCCTCAGGCTAATTCTTTGTAGAGCTAACTTTAGCAGCAGGTCTTTTGAAGCATGTCTCAAGCAGTGCAACGTGTCAATTTTTAGACGGTCCACACAATAATGCTGCCACTACCATGTATCAGACTGGGGATAAAGCTCAGGGTTTTGGTTTTCCATCACAATTTCACACAATAATAGAATATACTTTATTGATCCCCAAGGGGGAAATTGCTTATTTGTTGAAAGCTACTCCAACTTGGGTAATAAATACAAAGTTTGTGACTTTCTGTGGCTCTCTGTGTTGAACTTTGGCAAAATGAGACTCTGGCTGAAGGTGCTCCTGTATCCAGCCATTATGTCATGGAGTGGATGAGACTCATCCAAGGTGGCCTGCATCTTGGACATGGTCCTTCTTACTGACACGACTGTCAGAGAGTCCAGCTCCACTCCGACAACGTTACTGGCCTTAATTATATATAATCTAAAAAACAATGCATTTTTCAGTTTCACAGTTGAGCACTAATTTGTGTTGATCTATCATTTAAAATCCTAATAACGTCTCAGAATTGGGATACAAACACTTTTGCAAGACACTGCATATCTGCTGGCATATTCAATGAAAAATAATCTGATTTTGTAGTTTATAACTGAAAAGCGATCCTACTTTAACTTCAATTTAAAATATTTGCTTTAGTTTTAAATCAACAGCCTTTTCTGTGGTTTTGGGAACAACTTAAGAGAACAAAATAATCCTATAAACCAACATTACTCATTTCCTACAATGTTCTTAAGCTATCCCACACAATGACTTTCGTAAAACTTGATACAATAAGTTGCTACTGTCTTCTCACTTTACTGTATTTTTAATGTATAGTATTTAACCACTGAAACAAACCATTGAAGCTTTTCATACCGTGTTCGTCATTAAAGGCATGACCACACAAAAGTTTCCTGTACAGATATTTTTCTACTATTTCTTTTTTTTTTAACTTACTTTGTCAGATGGTTAATAATGTACATATTGTTAAAACAAGTATTCTTTGCCTTGTGCTATACAACTTTGAATGTTATTTTAACTTATAGTTGTTTTTTTTTTCAGTTTTTGTGTATTTAAATAAGCCAAATGCAGGCATAAATCTGCAATAGTATGTTTTAATCAGAATATTTCACTGTTTCACAGAAGCCACAGGATCGTTGAGTTTGTTTGGGTTGCAGGAGCATCACTGCTAAATGATCTGATATAAAAACATTAACACATTTCAGCTGAATGGCCACACTAACCATTAAAACTATTAGTTGGCCTGTAATGAACTGATACTGAGTCCTGTTAAAGACAGTGCTACTCTGCTTGTTTTTTTCTCAGCTTCACTGAGTGCAACTGGGTATTACTGGCATTTTCTCCTCTCACTACAAATATATTGTAGACAGGTCATGGTTCTAAATAACCCTTTTTTTTAAGAATAGGTGATATGAGATTTTCAAGATATATAATAAACTATTTACACTGAATAAAGGAGTGTGTGTTGTGGATTTGATGGACATTCTGACGTTTTATTCCTGCAGCCAGGTATTTTGTGATGAAGATCACACAGTTTACAATTAAGTCTGATTTTGGCAATTGACTGTAATGTTTTTATTTTGTTTTAACATACAATCTTACAACCTCTTGTAAGATTTTGTAATCTTACAAAAGGTTAAGATTAATATTCACATTACATTGAAAACCACAAATTGACCCACAAAAACAATGTGAAAGCAGATCTAGCTACTGATAAATATATAGTCACAGTAAAACAGAAAAAAAGTTGCACAAATGCCAATGATACATAATCTCTCACTTAGTGGTCAATGATTTTTGGCCAATATAAAATCAGAACTTAACAGGAGCAACTATCAATTTTATTTTAGTAATATATTCTCAAGGCATTTCTAGATTATGTGGGTTTGGCGACATTCTGCAATTAAATCTGATGGCCAGTAGGTGGCATCGTTGGGACTCGCACATAAAGTTAAATGATGTGATTTAAGCTTAGCTACGGTAATAATCCAACCTTAACAACGCAAAACTACGGTGGCCGAGAGGTGCATGACGATGACGATTTTTCAGTTCAGTGCAGAGCATTTACTCATTGCCATCTTCATATAACGAAGCTTGGAGATCAAGTTGCTCTATGTCCATGATAAATGAAGGTACCTCTGAAACACGGTTTCAGTTTAGCTTCTGACTAATAAGAAGCTAAACTGCTAATAAGTGTTGATTTAAGGAAGGTGATCTCATGATGATTTTCCATCTACCTTGTTATTTTTTTCCAGGACTTTGATTGGTTAAGAGGTGGCCCGTTCACGGTCCTAATCCTTCATCTGGAAAACTAAAATTCTTCCGAACATTTAAGTTTCCATCATAATTTACTACGGTCATAGATGCAGATGCTCATCTCCAGTATCTCCGAAACTGGAGATAAGCGACTCACTGAGCGACCCGACCACATTCTGCAGCGTGTTCACTATTACAGATGAAGACCACGAAATGTCAACCATTTCATTTTTGTCAACCAAAAATTAGAAACCGTCACCTCCAAAAATTAAATCATTTTATGGCAAATAACTTTTTTTGTATTTTTTCCCCCAAATTCACTTATGAAAAAATGACTTGGTCCATTATTTTAGGAAGGCAACGGAATGATGAAGTGAACTGGAACGTAAATCTTTGAGCGAGATACTTCAGTAGAATTTACTAATTATTAGTCTAATAACTAGTCATTATTGGAGACTAAATGTAAATCTGTCTGTTCATTAATGTTCATAAAATGCCGAACTGGTATCAGGAAAAAAAATTCCTATTCGCAAACCACAGGCTGGGTGTTAAGTCATTTCTATCTTTAAACTGTTTAATAAAGTAACGTAAACATTAAAGATGAAAACCGGACTGACGTACGATTATATTGACGGATTTTGCTGAAAATGTTTGTGTTGTAAATAATAAAAAAAATCCACATCTGTCCTTGGTAATGGATATATTTTATTAGGCTTTACTAAAAATAATAAAACAAAACCCTGACCAATTAATACCGTTCTGTGTACAATTACTGCAAGTAAAACCTAACTTTTTGAAAAAGACAGTAAACGTGGCTTTAAGATAGCCTTTATTGAAAGGAAATCATAAAAATGACTGTCAATGAAAAAACTACAACCCCCTAAAGAAGATATCCAGAGCTAACAAGTCACAGACTGATCAGGTGACAGGATTCCTGAAATCAGATTAATCACAAAATAAAAAGTGTAGAGCATTCCCATTAATAGCACGTTTGCTGAAGTGTTCAAAGAGCAGAAAACAGTGGCATGAACAGTTTCAAGGTGCATCCAGCTGTTCCAGTAAAGTTCTTCGTCTCTTCTCCAGCTCTCCTTCACTCAGCTCACTGCCTGACGTGTCCCAGCCACCCTGATCGGAACACACAAGGACTCAGTAAACACTAACCCAACGATTCACAGCCTCCGTCCAGTTTCTCTCCATTTAAATACACATTGAAAACCGACAAACAACACCTTTCAACCTTCCAGTGTCATAACTTCAATAGGCAAGAATGTATTTTACTGAGACTTCATGGGACAGAACGAAACAGAGGAAATGCACAATAGCGATGGGAGAAAACGAGATGTGTGGGTGTGTCCACCGCACCGGCCAGAAGTGAAGGGTCTAGTCTTTAGGTCTTTCTCCCACCCTTACCTCGGTGCATGTCCTGTTGCCTAGCAACTGCAGCGGTCTGAAACCCGAGCTGGTAAGAACGGAGTTCGAAATCTTGCAGACATATTTAATCCTTAATTTAATCATGTTTAAATAATCAAATTCATTTATTTAATTTTTTTTAACAAAACTTTTATTATAGACATGTCTATGCAAAATACAAAACCCTAACAACACAACCGCTTTACGCTTTTCATTTTGGTACCACCAAATTTAAATATACATATGGCTGAAACTTAAAACTTCCCACTGCCCATCACTCTATCTCCACTAGGAAACCTGGTGGTGGCAGCATCATGATGTGGGGATGCATTTCTTCAGCAGGAACAAGGAACCTGGCAAGGGTTGATGGGAACATGGTTGAAGCTAAATGCAGGAAAATGCTAGAAGAAAATCTATTGGATGCTACAAAATAAGATACAGAACATTTTCACTTTCCAGACCTAAATCCAATTGAGAACTTGAGTGAAAACGTGAACATTTATGTCCATATCTTCTCTCCATACAATCTGATTTCTGAATTTGAGCTGTTGCAAAAAAAAAAGAAAAAAAGAACGTCATAAAAATAAAATGTCCAAGTCTCTAGAAAGCTGGAGACAAAACCCAAAAGACCTGTAGACTGTAACTGCATTGGAATATGGTTCTAAAAGGTTTTACCTCAGGAGGTGGAGGAGGGGGCTAAATACAGATACATGCCACACTTTTCAGATTGTGGTTTAAGTGCGACAAAACGACAAAAGCTCGTGTGCTAAGAACCCTTTGACAAGGCACTGTGGAATTAGTGACGTAAATTCACCTCCTCTTTGGCTGCTTTCCTTTTAGGAGATTTCTGTTTAGACTCTGAGCGAGATTTCCCCCGAGTCTTGTCGTTCTCTTTATCCTTCTCTGAGTCTCGCTCCCGTTTCCCGTCGCGCTCTCTTCCTTTCTTCTCGCCGTCGGACTCCGGCGAGGCCTGTTTGGTCACGGCTAGAGTCAGATTCACCATAAACCGCTCGTTGTGAAAAAGCTGCGTAGGGCCCCGGTTTACTCACAGACTTGTGGCGCCTTTTCTTGCCTTTCTTCTTGTGCTTCTTGGACTTTTTGTAGCTTCGCTCTGTTTCGAAGCAGAACATACAAACAGGGCTGCGTTTCTTCCACGTGGCAATCAAATGATTCGCTGAGCCGGGAAAAACTACTCACCAGACTCTCCACTGGAGGAGCGCTCAGAGGGAGACTTGGACTGGGAGCGCTTCTTCTTCTTGTGGTATTCCTCCTCCTCCGACTCCGACGCCTTTGACAAGTAGAAAGTTTCAGAAATTGTTAGACGCTCGTCAAGCACAGCTTGTGATTTATTAGCTTTAAGTGCTGAGAGCAACTGACTGATCGGGAGCGCGATCGCTTCCTGTGGTGCTTCTTGGACTTCTTTGAATGCTTTTTTGTCTTGGAATGGTGATGCTGGCATTCGTGCTGGCAGAGGAATAAATAAACGACACAAGGTAAGCGTGACGACCGTCTGGGCGGATAAACTCCTCGCGGTGATCGTGGCGACCTCACCTCCAGGACATGCATGAAGTCTTTGAATATCCTCTTCCTCTCCGACTCCAGCGTCACGTCTTCGAAGGCAGCTTCTTTCAGGAATCTTTCTCTGACCTGAAACGGTCAAACGCCATCCGTCACAAACCATCGAGCACAATAAAAAGAAAAACTGAGCAGAAAATTGAACATGTTGCCACTATGAGGGATTTTATCTGCGCCTACTTCCTCCCATGAGGTCTCGGGCTCCAGCGGCGGCGTCGCCTGCTTCAGCATGGTTTTGAAAGCTGCTTCTTTCCGCTTCATCTTGCGGGCCTCCTCCTTCTCTCGCTCTCGCTCTCTGGCTTCAGCCTTCTCCAGTAACTGCTCAGAGAGAAGTTTAAACGTATTCAATCATGAATTAAGAGGAAAAAAATGGTTGGAGAAGAGGAATGAGATGCCAGAGAAAGTTGTCTGGTGTTTTACGGAGCTTCCAAACCTGCTGCTGCACTTTTTATTTGCTTGCAAGAAATACAAACATCAGCTGGCTGATAATATTTCATGTTGTTTCATGCGTCATGCTTCTGTACCAATCTGCAGACATTTTGTTCTACAACTGGTGAGTCTTACACTGTTGAAGGCCAGCTTTATGTTCCCAGCGTCCAGCGTAGTGGCTCTCTTGTCTGAGCTGATGACGGATCCAAAGTCATCAAAGCTGGTGTTCACTTCCACCAGGAAGCCTTTATCCTGAGTAAACACCGACACAGAGACTCGTGAGCAAAACCTCGGAGTTCAACAGCGATTTCACAGATTGTTTATCTAAACTCCCAATTCTGATGTCCTCTGGCTCACCTTCAGGATATCTTTGATTATTCGTTTTTCGTCGTGGTAACGGGCTTTCAGGTCTTCCACGTAGAACTTGAACAGGTCCAAAGGAGTGGAGCCTGCAGGAAGACAAGACGGATACAAAACGGTCAGGAAAGAAAAGCAACACAAAAGTGAGAACAACACAGATAAAGCGGCTAATAAACAATTTCAAGAACTATACAATTCAGCTCCATCTGTATTAAATTAGTAAGTGAAATGAAGTGGGTGTTATTTCTGTGTTCATGTCTCGTCCACGTGCTGCGCGGCTCTCAGCTCATCGCAGACGTGTGCAGCCGCGTGCGCTGCGCCCCGCTGCCGTACCAGGCTGGCCCAGCATGCTGCTGAAGCGCATGTCAGAGCTCAGGGTCGGGTACATCTCCATCCACGAGGACATGGAGTGAAGCTGGCCGTGATCATGGAGCTCATCCAGAAATTTCTGTGCAAAAAAAAAAAAGGATGACGGATATAAATTTGAGACAGCATCTGTTGGAATGAAACATTTTTCTTCTTCTACTTATTTTTAGCATTTTAAAACCAGATTAGATGCGATCAGTAGGTGATTCCGTGCCTGGAAGGACTCTCTGTTCTTGCGCTGCCGTCTCCGTTCCCTGAGGAGAGTCTTCTGCTTGTCTTCTTCCTCCTCCTTCTCCAGAGCTCGTATGTGCTCCTCAAAACAGATGAGGGCGTCTTCTTTATCCATATCTGTCGGCAGATGACAACAAAACACACGTTACGTTTGGAGTTGAGCCCGCTGCTGCCACGCAAACGCATTTCTCACACCAACTCCGCATCTGAATCCATGATAGGAAACGGTTTTTGTTCTCGTACTCTGCAGCTCTTCGTCCTCGGCAAACGTGGGGTTGTCCAGCAGATACTGCTGGGCCTCGGACCAGGTGGTGCGATACGTCACGTTGGCCATGTTGTCCAGGATGTTCTTCAGAGCTTCCCAGTTCCTCTTCCTCAGCTGCTTGGCTTGTTCCTGCAAGAAAAAAACAAAAACAAAACCAGGAAGTATTATCGTACCAAGTTTGCTTTAAAGTCAAAATGAAAGACTCTTCCAAGCAAAATTGTAATTAAATACAGTATAATTACAGAGGTAATGTTTTAAAGATGGAGAGTTGCAAGTAGATGCTACTCTGACATTAGGAAAAAAGTCCTAGACCACTGAACTGAACCCTATTGAAAACCTCCTGGTTATTCCACCAAATATTGATTTTTGAACTCTTCCTGAGTTAAAACATTAATATTGTTGTTTCTAAGTGAATATGAACTTGTTTTCTTTGTAATACTTTGTTTGAAAGCACTGTATCTTTTTTGTTTTGTGATTTTGACCGTTTATTTTATGCAAATAGCTTGGTATTTCGGAGACATGTTGTCAGTAGTTAATAGAATAAAATAATAATGTTCATTTTACTCAAACATACACCTATAGAAAGTAAAATCAGAGAAACTGATCGTTTTAAGTGGTCTCTTTTTTTCCCCCCAGTGCTGTATATTCCCATAATGCATTGTTCCACACATATAGACCTCGTACTGCTGAATGTTTTATAAAGGAGAACGTTTTCATGCAGCGCCTTACCTTCTCTTTCTTCGCCAGGTAGAACAAAACGTCTTCGTAGATCTCCAGTCTGTCTCTCTCAGGAACGCAGCTCCACACTTCCAGCTCATTAAACATTTGCTCTGCTTTCCTGGATCACAGATACACACACACACACACACACACACACACACACACACACACACACACACACACACACACACACACACACACACACACACGGCTGGTTTAAATCATTTCACACAAGCTCGCCACATGATGGCGGCATTTCACCGGCCAATTACATTTTACACTTCTCTGTAAAAAAAAATGAAATAATTAAAAACACCAGATGCACTTCTAAGGAGAATTAAATCGGATTCACATAAAACACACAGTTTAGTTTATATAACTGAAGCTTATTTTTGTAGGATAGCAACTGACTGATTTTATAACGCCGACTATAAGGAGAGGTAGCACCTCAGACTGGCAACTGTGCAATTAATAAAAGATGAGAAACACACCATCAGAAAGTCCTGCTATCACTCTCACACTGCCTGTTGTGACTCATCCCAGATTACAAGCTGGTGCCAGCAGAACTCTGAAACCGGCTCGCCGTCAAGGTCACCGGCCGACCGTCTAATACGGTGACTTTCACCCATATGCCAAACCCAAGAACTGACAAACCAGATGCTACAATAACCACCGATGAGCTTAACTTCTAATATTCATGTTCATTAAAAATAAAAAACTTTATATTCCACTTCAAATGTGTCTCTTTGTATATATAAAACAGAAGAAAGCCAATTTTATTGATACTGATGCAACTAAAAATAATTTACAATGTTAAAATTATCTCATAATTTTGTACAGGAGAAAATGGAGATTAGGACTCAAACACAAACCAAATTCTCCAAACAAAACTCATCCACAGTGAGGATTAAGTGGGTCTGAGCAGCATGAGGTTGTGCCTAAACCATAGATGACCTTCCATCGATCAGGTCAGTGTAATGAAATTGACAGTTCGGAGCTGCACTAATCAATCCATGGTAAAAAAACACGCATGTACTCTAAAAAAAATCCCAGCAGCACCTACTTGTATCTGGTGGTGGACGTCATCTTCTCATGATTCTCCAAGAACCTCTGGAACTTTTCTTTGGACTCCTTGTATTTAATCCTGGCCTCTTCCTTCTCCTCCTTCTCAGTTTGGACTTTGTAGGCATTAAACGCCTGCTTCTTCTCGCTCAGTTTGGGAAGAGCACTGTTAATAGGGGAGAGAGAAAATTAATGTCATGGAGAAAGACAGTTAATGTAATAAATTAGAGTTGTGTCTACGAAGTACGGTGAGCAATCTATGAATCCTTCACCTGTAGCGAGGGTCATTGATAATCAGCTTCATGGCCTGCTCCCATGAGGAGTTTGAGGAAACACCCTAAAATGAAAAGAATACAATGTGACAATGGAAGAAGCCATGTAAAAGATGTAATTCCACACATTAGGATATTTATTTACTTGGATTTTGACAATTGGAAAAAATAAATAAAATTGAGATTTGTAGAAAGTTAGAACTTGTGGAACTATGTAGATCATAAACCAAGCAGTTCTCCAGCACAGTCACTGACATCTTCAAAAAATGGGTAGATAGGCCTTCAAAAGTCATTGCTTAAGAAATAAGCTGTAAACAAGTTTTGTATCAAAGAATATTGATGGGAGGTTGAGTGGAAGAAAAGAAAGTTTAATTCAGTTGAATTTGAGTTTATTTAATCAAGGACAGCACCGTTAATGGCACATAATAAAAACAAAGCAGTCCGTTTTGTTTTGTATGAAGGTTTTCTAGCCCACGGGCTAATTTACAAATTCAGTTCTTGGTTGGACCTTTTAGAATGAAAGATTCCCACCACACATGCACAAATAGGGTGAATACAACAGATTTTCCTTCCGCTCAACTTTCCTTTGTTAAGTCAGGAGTCTCTGCTTGATTGTTATTTCTCCATTAAAAACTTTTTTTTTTATTAATCTTATAAATTAATGTTCTAATAAACTATATCTTTATGTTTTATTAGCTGTAGTTTAAATTATTCAAATTAGTTGGAAAAACTACACTCTTTGAGCTTACCAAGTGAAACAAAATGAGTTTTCAATCATAATCTAATTTACTGAAATGCACCTGTAACCTCATAAATATAGCAAAATCATAACTCAAGGAAAATAACCTTTTTGGAAATCATGAAAAAAGGACAAAAAGTAATCCCCTAATTGCTTCAAGCTGCTTGTTTGTGAGGTGTGGAGTGGCAATAATTCAAGTCGTGCCACTGATGGCTTATATAAGCGCCCTTTCTTTATAAGCGTGCCTCTCTCTCAGAAAGTGGCTCCTTCATCCATTATGGACTGATTCCACCGCGCCGCTGTCTCGTCACTTGTCACAGTTATTCTAACTCACTGAGGCATGCCACTTTCTCTCACTGTCTTAATCCCAGCCAGCCCCCTCTGCCTGTGATCCAATAAAGCTAATCATAAAGACAGACCCATTAAGATCTGGAAGGAAATGGCAAGCAATCTCAGAGGAGAGCTTTGTGCACAAAATTAAAAAGCACCTAAATATAGCAACAATCGAGGTGGGGCGCGCTTGGCACGCCGGGCTACTTGTAAACAACACGGTCACAGCAACAGGAGGTGAGCTTAGCAGACTTCCCAGGGGCTGAAGGGAGGGGGGGGGGAGGATTAGATTGAGATCAGGATGCAAAGGATGCGACGAGAAACTCATAAAGGCTCGGCAGACAGAGGTAGCTAAACATCTCCCGCTAAGAGGGGGGCTCACGTTTTATGTCACATGTTTCACGCAATTAAGGAGAAAAGAGTGACAGCAAAGCAGCTGTCAGTGGGGGATGTAGAGAAAAGGAGACAGAGAGGCTTTTTGGAAACCCACAAACCAAAGTACAACACCGACTGTTTTCTAGTGAGAAAAATAGTAAAACTGCAACATCCGACAGTGTTGCAGTATTACGAGATTAATAACAAGATTAGTGTTTATAATAGCATCTCAATTATGCAAGAATTGATTAACCAGCAGAGTTCCTACAGATTCAAAATTTGATCGTTTTCTAAACTCAAGTTTGTAAATTATTTATGTAAAAACAATACAATGATTTTTCATTAATAAGAGAGCTTTGGAATGAGTAAACGGAAACAGACAAAACGTGAGCAAAATGTTTCAGAAATTATTAAAAAAATGTAAAAAGAACAGCATAATAAAGGTCACCATGACCTCCTAGCTGCAACTAAACACAAGTGAAAAATGGATTTTAAGCAGGCCTTTTAAATGACTGATGGTCTGAGCTGCTAGAGCTGATAAAGAAAGGCTCTTCCACTGATTGGAAACTCAAGAGCTGCACAATATTAAGGAAATATTTCACTGTAATACTCTTACTAAAGACAAACAATGCTGATTACAATTAGCCTACATTTTCCAAACACTTTTCTTTTGTCAACAATATGACCAGGACTCAAGAGCACAGAAGAGTCATTACATGCAGCCCAATATATTGTCAATATGCAAAGACTGGAGGCCTGACAATTAATACAGCAAATCCTCCAAACGCTTTGGAATATAGCAGAGAGTTAATGGGATGATTCTGATTGGCTGTACTGGGCAGCTCTGGTGATCAATACCGAAATGTTTGAACTACAAAACATTCACCCAGTCGGCTGAAACAAAACAACAGAAGAGGACTGAAGACTTTGTCTGATTTTTCAACACACCGAAAGGTAAAATGATGCAAATAACCGGACTTTAGTGACTAAATATTATGGGAATTCTTCATTTCGATTAATTTAATGAACAGGAGAAACATTTTCAGATTTCCAATATCTGACCAAACGAATACAGACCGAGGAAGACCTGGGAAATATTTGAGTTACAGGTGCGTATCTGGTTTAAAACATAAATTTGGTTTCACGAAATCATCTACACCATTAGTACTGACACCATTTTCAAAATTGGTAAAGCAGCTTTTGATATCCTCAAAGTCTGTGTTTTAATTAAACCACTGGTTTGGACTAGAACTGACCGAGAACTTTTTTTTTTGCAGATTACAAGAATTCAAAAGAGCAGTAAAAAGCACTAAATGATGGTGTTGAGAGGCTGAGAGCAGAAAGCTATGTTTGTTTTCATAAATTCACATGCAGTATATTGGAGATATGCCCAATTAGTCCAGCCTGTTGATGGTGCTGCAGCCTAAAAACGAAAAATGAGTCCTAAAATGTGTCTAAAAGTTCTTTTTGGCAAATGAGACTATATCCACCTCTAGCTATCCACCTCTTTAATCACTTAAAGATTAAGTGATTCCTCGAGTAGATGCTTGACTCGATCCTTTCCTTTAGGTCAAAACAGCCACCTGGCTCCGGGTCTCACCTTCTCCTTCAGCAGCTCTTTGAAGGCTTGCTTGGCTTCTTCTTTTGTGTTCCACTTATAGGTTTTCTTCTGAAGTTCAGGTCGCTCTTCTTCTTTGACTTCGACGCTAAAAACAAACGAGAATAACAACATTTGTTACACTGTGTTCATTATTAAGAGCACTTGACAATTATCTTATTTAACATTAACAGTGAAAAGTCTGGATCTCTGTGGATGTTACTGTTACTCAAGAAAGTGCGTTTTGATTTTAGCATCACAAACAAGTCAGGGAGAAAACTGATGCCAAGAGCCCAATTCTCAATAAAAACAAGCCTCGAAAAAGCAAAGAAAAAACTAATACACAAACACATAAGTACATGTAAATTAAGAGGTAATGAGAAAAAATCTTGGGAAATTTATGACTTAAAATTTTAAATAACTTCAGTTGATCTGCATGTGCTTGAATATTCATAGGTTTCACAAATCATTCCACAAAACGATGCCCTCCCAACTCCCTCCTATGTTAATGGCCGCCTTATCTGTAGTAACATAAATCAGCTCTATTAAAAAAATCTACAAGCATTGGACATGTAAAAGAGGATTAGAGCATCCTCTAATAAAGTGAACATAAATAATGTTAGTCCGAGATTTAATATTTACGTTAATGTGAGATTGAAGCAGAGCCAACTGTTGTTTACCTGGGTTTGCTCTCTGCAACGACGGCGGTCTCTGAGGCAGTCACAGGTGCCTCCACAGCCTTGACCTCAGCTGTTTGATGCGCGGTCACCTGGGACTGCTGCTCCTCTGGGGCCACCGCTGTAGTTTCCGCCTCCTTTACGGTCACCATGGCGGCTGTATTTTTATCGGCCTGCACTGTAGGAACTGCAGTCGTTCCAGGAGCCGCAGCCTCTGTTGTTCTGGGATCAAACCATGATGTTACCAACTCCAAAACTGCTACCTCCAGTGTAAATTACATGTTTTCCCACGATTAAGACAAGACAAGTATATACCATGTTCTAAACACCTTAATCTAAATCAGAAAAGAAAAAATATCCCAACCGCTGCTAAAACAATTAAACGTATCGATCATCAAAATGTTAATGTGTATTGTTACTCTGATTTTGACACCTGCTCATAATCAAAAGTTTTAAATAAAGGTATTGCAAAAAAAAATTAAAGAAACCTTTACAATTGGAAGAGATTAAGTTTAGAAGGTTTCTTCCAGCCAGCTGACTGCCAGTGTGCAGCAGCAGGTCAGGAAGAGCCAAACTAGTTGAAAAGAAACTCTGGTCTCTCTTATTTATAGGATTTTAAACAGTATGAATGGTAAAATTGACAATGTGTGAAACCTTGGTGTTGGTAACCAATCGGTGTCTTCTGAATACCAAATGAAAACTGTTTGGCCACGGAGAGCAGATAATGGAGCAAAGAGGAGAAACAGATGGCATAAAGAACAACTTACCCACTTTCCTCTGCTTTGATCATAGCTGGAACAGACAAATAAAGAAGCCATTAATGGGTCTCTGCTTCGTTTTTAAAGCAAAGTACAAAGAAATGCCCCACACACTGATCAATGCACATAACAAGCCAGCATGTTTTCTTGAAAGAAATATGTCTAATCTTTGTATAACAGTGATTCTTAAACTCATTTATGCTTTTAATAATTTGTTGCACATGCCAGCAGACGGCTCAGAACGTTCAGATTAACATAAGCTTGAAAATACGAGACACCATATTTTACCCTCCAGATCCTCCAGCTCCTTGGGTTTGGTCCATCTGGACTCCTTTGTCTGAGAGTTGTAATAATAAGGCTTCCCTGTGTCAGACTTGTACTCCTTCCAGGGGCATTTAGACAGCATTTGCTAAAACAAACAGCAAAACAAATCATCATTATGGGTTTTGGGATCCTTTTCATAAGAATGCAATGCTCATCAAAATAACTGAAACTGAAACAGTCGGATATAAATTAAACCACATGGAGATTTTTTTTCATATTTTGAAAACAGGAGGGAAAAAAAACAGTGTTTAGTTAAATCAACATAAAAAGGGTAAAAACAACAGTTTTGGCATGTACACTGATAAATTTATGCTAAAGTATGTCTATTACTGTCCAGGCCAATGAGTATTTGATTAGTTATCAGCAGCCTATTAAACGGGTTGTGGAACGGTAAAAGTGCATACCTCTGCAGGAGATTTCAGTTCATCTGGTTTCTCCCATGTGGACTGTTTGGTTTCTGTATTGTAATAATATGTTTTTCCATCTAAAGATTTGTGTTCTGTCCACAAAGATTTCTACAAAAATAACAAGAACAGGTATTTAAAGTTTCAAACTTCGAACACTTTAAAAGTCTTTTGGATATATTAGTGTGTGCCAACCTTCTTTGGCTGTTCTTCTGGAGGGGATCCATTTGTTGCACTCTGCAGGAATAAAAGAAACAAATTAACATTTACTGCTAAAAGAAAATGCAGAAGCAAAAAAGACAAGTCAACACTGTTGAAACATATGTTCTAATTTATGAAATATGACTTTATAGAAAAAAACTGTGACAAACATACAGTTGTTCCAGGTGCAGCGACTGCAGGGACTGAAAGAGAAATATGTTAGATATTGTGACGTAAGCAAATCAGAACAAAGATGTTGATTTGTAAACTGGATCATACCTATAGTGTCAACACCAGGCTGGAGAAACAAAATAAGAAAAAAATATTATTTTACTGGCACAAACATGAACAAAATAGACTAGAAACTTACTAGAAGCTAATATTAAATAATAAAAAGCTCTTTTTTAATATATTGAAATTATGATATAATTAAACTAGAGCCAAAAAATTACAACATGATGACTTATTGTAACCATAATTATAGATTATGGATTTTTAGGATTTAAATGTGTCAAGTGAAACCAGAAGAAATCGTTAAGGACACAGCTACTTTTCCATGGCACTGTATGTTGCTTAAATGCTTCATTTGGCATTTTCTGGGTCGCAGGTTATTTCTGAGGTCTGTGAAGTCAACATAAAGAGACAGACAGTGAGACGTACGGGTCCCGTCGGCTGTACGTTCACAACTGGAATCCGAGGAGGCATCATCATTCCCGGGATCATGGGAGGTATCATGCTTGGCATCTAATAAAAGAAGAATCATGAAACAGTCAGACATTTTCATACCAGCACAAATCTTCAGACACAATGAGAGTGTGAGACTGTGAGCATGACAGACTGCTTGTAACTTCAGAGACAAGGTGAGACTGAAGTTATGTTTGCTGTGCTAATTTAATCATGTGATAACACGGCTTGTGATCTGTGCGATGCAAATGCACCGAGACTCCACTCCGCCCGTTTACTTTCTAAGCTTGTGACTCTTTATGCCGACTCTCTTTCTGGAATCACACCTTCTTAATGTTGCCAAGGCAGAAACATATGCTGGCAGAAATGGGACACGTTTCTGCTTAGTGAGTATATTTAATAAAAATACTACATTATAAATAATTGTTGCTAAAACGGTTTCATTTTAGAACAAATATGCAATTTTACTCATTTACATTTCCAATTAAACACCGAGTAGGATAAGAAATATTTATGTTTGTTGCAACACCTGTATTTTCACTGATTGCCCTTGAAAGAAGAAAGAAATTAATTAAACTTAAAAATTATGATTATATTGATGCTAAATTTCAACTCTACTTGTTTCATTGCAGCAGAAACATCCAGTTCAGATGGACACAAGGTCTTGTATAAGAGATTAACATAAAACCTTACCTGTCCCATTGGTGGAGCAGCCATTGGTGGCATTATGCCTGGTGGCATTATTCCAGGTGGCATTGGAGTCATGCTAGGAGGTCGCTGCGCCATAGGGGGTATTCCCATGGGGGGGAAGTGAGGTGGTATTCCTGGTGGTCCCATCTAGTCAATTGAAAAAACAGACAGAAATATTGCATTTTTAAATTGTTAAAGGATGATTGAATCAGATATTTTAATTAGTTTGACAGCTGAAAGAAAAAAAAACATAAAAGCCAACTTTCATCAAACCTTTGAAATGACTTACATATGGAGGCGGTATGGCAGCAGGGGGGACAGCTGCATAAGGTGCCGCCTGGCTTGGGCCATTATTTGTCTCCGCTGAAGACTGCCATGAATAAAAAGCACAACATTAAGTTACAAAGTTCTACATTTAAAAAAGTTACAAATGAAACATATTTTCAGTTTTTCTTAAGTATTGGGTAAAAAAAAATAGCAGACCAAGAAATAACTTGGTCTGCTGTTGTATTCTAATTTAAGATTATTATGATTATAAATATTACAGGCTTGAACACATCAGTGTGTAACAAATCTATGTAATGTTGACCTTAATGTATTTGACAATTGAAATAAATGAAATGTTCTAATTTATGAAATATGACTGTATAGATATTGGGTATAGATACATGCTACAATCTACTTTCAACACTACAAAGGTTTTCCATTGCAGTGTTGTGCAAAGTGGTATTGGATTTGTCTATAAAGATGGAATTAAAATCTGTGGTATCACTCAATGTCGACTTTCAGATCACAGACTTTATCTCAAAATTTTAAATAAAGTGCAGAATGAGTTATTGCACTTTTCCGAGAAATGTTGACGTCTTAATTTTCCACTATAGCTAATTTCAACTACTTAAATCCATTCCATCATTCATAATAAATTAAGTAAAATACCAGAATGACAAAGGTGTTAAAACAAAGTTATAAATTGATAGGAAGCTTAATTGCATTCAAGATACATAGTAGTGAGGGGAGTTACAATGCGGAGACATTTCAAATGACAAAGTAAAAATATGTCTTAATTAACATATGAACTAAAGACACAGAAAGCTTTATTCAATATAAATCCGATAGTACAAAATCATCGCCATTAAAACACTTAATACAAATGAATCCACGAAATCCAGTTTTTGTCCTGCTTGTAAACACATACCAATCTTTTAATTGGAATAATTAGCTTCTAGCTAATACAAATGCTAGCAGTCATGATGAATGAGCCCAGGCTCCGTCTAACTACTGGAACAGAATAGGTTAATGTAACAATGAGTTAACTAAACCAGATCCGATACGTTTAAATCAGCAGCTTGTGTATCGGATTACAATTGAAAACCAATATTCTGTGTTCACAAAGAGAAATGTCCATTGCTCGTTGTAACTGACTCGTTTTCACTCAGCATCGATTCCAGATGATAGTCCATGCTATGGTGGTATGAATGTGCCGCTATATTAGCCTAGAGCTAACACGACATGCTAACTAGCACCTCCCACCTCTGTGTGACTCTTCGTGAAACTAAGAGGCGGCTTCCAACCACACAAAGACAAATTTAAACTGAAGTTGTGGATTATTGCTCATTTTTGTCGGCAGCATTACTAATTATTAAAAACTTCTCTTTCAAGCAGGTCCACTCACCATGTTGGCCGCAACGTCCAAGGAAATCCAGCACTTATCAATAACGATCACTGTGATTGGTCTAACTGCCTTGTGACGCAGAAACTTGAGGTGGTAGTTTCTGTTGCGTCAGTACGCGCCGGGAAAACGCATAAAAGCGCAACAACGCCATTCATTCAGGTAAATTAATAAAAAGAAAATTATAAAACACAAATAAATAAGACAAGTGCATAATAAATGATATTCTATTCTATTCTATTTATAGAATAGAATAGTAATTATTATTTACTTTTAATTATTGTAATCTTTGTGCAATTTTCCCAATTTTTATCAAGCTAAACAGGCGCATGACTGCAGTATTTTGGTATGAGTTGAATAACTGATTATAAATTTATAAACACACAATATGTACAGGGCCTGTTTACAACATAAAACATATTGTCAATGTTTGCTGTTTAAGCTAAACTAAAAAGATTAGACTCAAAATTACAAAATGTATTGTAACTAACCACTTAGGTAAAGCACACTCTTGCAACGTAAAATATTGCTTAAGAAACTAAAGGAAAAGCTTTGGCATGTCATTAACAGTTCTAATTCTACAAATTTGTAAACTTTCCATTCAAAAACTAAACATGTTTTCTACACACAAAAACCTTAAGTGTGTGCAGTTGTCTAGGTGATCTGATTTACTTTCATCATCACAACCAATTCACAAATCCCCAAAAGAAATAAAAATACTAAATAATAACAACAATAATCATCAACTATTTTGACACTCCATTTGAGCTAGTCTCTGCACATGTAAGAGTTCCCTTCTTCTTTTAGATGCTGAAGCATGAATCAATTTCCAAAGATGAAACGACTGCTTTCAAGATGCAGCAAAATGACTCCAGTGTATTGGGAGTAGCTGGAAAAACTGACTGTGTTTTTCCAAATAATGAATTCTGTGACACTGCTTTTTACTCATACAGAACGATAAAATGAAGTGAAAATTAGGCTCTGGTCACAGTTTTGCCTCATAAACCTTTCCCAGAACTGCAGCCTGGAACATAAAGATAAAAAGTGTAATGAGATCACGACAATATCAACGAAATAAACAAGCAAACAATCAAATCCTTTCTAAAATAATAAAAACGACAGAACGAATTCACATGGTACACAGGCAAACTGCATCTCTCTCAATTCCAATGTTTTCCAGGGTCCCTAGGATTTAAAGTGTTATTGAGGCGTGAAGTGTGCAACAAAGAGCCTGGGAGATGAATGAACCCTCACTTGGTGACAGACTGCAATAAACTCTGATGCATTTCCTGACAAGAATGGAAGAATTCCCAATCAATTCTCCTAACAAGGAAAAAAAAAAGGAGGAACAGCAGTAACTGATGAAGCTTCAACATAATGATGGGAGTCAATCAACCACACCAAAAGACACAAAATAGACAAGACAGGCAGACACACAGAGTAGCTTAAAAATATTCACATGCCTTGAATTTTCGCATTTTATTTATTTTGTTGGAATTTTATGTGACAATCCAGCTCAATCTTTTAGTAGTAAAATGTCTGAAAAGAATGGCTCTTTTACTCTGACACTCCTGAAGAATTTCCACCAAAGCAGCAATGTAATTCTCAGTAGTGCAAAACTGGGACACCCTAAAAAAATGCAGCTATAAGGGCAATGAAAGGTTCACAATATTTTTGGAAGGCAGGCTTAAATTTCCTTCCTCTTCTGATTTGTGCAGTCCCTTCAAATACTATATTTTTTTGTGTTTACAGATAAATTTTTTAGTGTCATTTTGATCAATTTGGTTGGTAGAAAGTCAGGCTCTCCTACTGCTACTGCATTTTACTGCAGTGTAAAAGTAAAAATAAAAAAACTACTTTAAGAATCAATGAAGGACGTCTCACTCAAATGAAACATCATTCTTCCTCAAAGCTTCACATTAACTTTCTAATCAAAGTCACACACTCTTTATTTATTGCCTTTCTGAGAATTACATTTTAAATCTGTTCGTCATCAAAATGACTATGCTATATTTCAGTAGCATGTTTCTGTACATCAATGTTCTATGCCTAACGCTGTTTGTCGGCAGCTCATTCTTGTTTGTTTGGGCTATTGATTCACAGTGTATGAGGTGGTCAATGATTGCCTCTGGCCATTATACCCACTGAGTCCAGCATACTGCTGACCTGCCTTACAGGCACTCTGGTCTCATCCTGACAATTGGCTTCCTGTCAAAAGTGGTCACATTAACTATCAACATAGCACAGTATTACTATTAAAGGTTGCTTTTCAATTTCCTGTCTAAAAATAAAGGAGCCATCTGTTCAGAGTTCTGTTTTGTGAGAAAATTGCAAATAAACAAGTTTTTCTATTTTTGGCACATGTCTTCTCATCCCAGTCTTTGATTAAAGTCAGTAAATATTTAATGTTTGATGAACAGAATCATATAGATATTTTTAGAGGGCACAGAGTTTTCTGAATCTCCTAATACAGTTTATAGTCGTGGATAACACATAGCAAACAAACAAAACCTCATGGAATAACATAACATTTTCTCAGTACAAACTGCTTGAGGTAGCAGGTTTACTCTAAAAGCTTTCTGTGTTATGAGTGGTTATCGACGCTATGATGGGTAAATGATCAATAAAAACCGGAGTAAAAAAGCAAACAATATTGCTTCACAGGCAACACAGAAGAGCTTCGTTATTTATTGGTGGAAAACATCAGAAAGAGCCTTTCTGGGTGAAATTTCCCTAGAGTGCAAGCATTGTATTATATGGCAGCTCCTTTCAGAAAACAAAATGCAGTTTAGTGTACCTTACACAAAAACTGTAAGGATAATTTGTTAAACATAATAAGGTAAAATTGTGATTTAAAGAGGGCAAGGAAAGCAGTAAAATATACATTACTATTATTTATTTATTTATTTATTGCAAATGTTCCATTGCTTGTCTCCTGTCAGTTGTTGCAAATAACTTTCTTTAAACTCTCAGTAGATGTTTGCAAATAGAGTTTGTGTGGTAACTTGGTCTTTGGTCATGAGGAGCTTTTTTCTTTGAATCATAAACAATCAGATGTTTTCTGTTTAATTGTTGAGTCAAAAATTGAGCCCTATTTTGCTCGAGCACCTGCTCTGCAAATTACCATGATCACACAAGTTGGAAAAAGCCCCCCACTATCTTTAGTCAGATTCCTCCCTGGATTGCAATTAACACTTAGAATTTACAAAGCTGTTGATTGGCTGGGATTACCAATTCACAGTCTTTTCTCTGAAAGAGTCGCTGATTTCACACGATTTAGGTCAAACAGAGTCTCTGTTTTTTCAGTGGTCCCATCTATCCACACACCCACAGAACTACAAACTGTTTTCTAATGTGAAGATGGCAGAAAACCTTTGAGCTTTCAGTCATTCCTGCTGAATGTCCCTGCAAATGTCAAACTCCATATTTCACAATATTTTATCGCCGTTTACAATTTTAATAGAAAAACACTGAGGAGGAGGGAAGGAAATACACTCAGTGTCTCCTTCCTGATTCACCCGAAAACATTGCCTGTTCCGTAACACAAGCGTATTGATCAAGCAGTACACTAAATCGCACACCACATAAACTTTATCGACTTCCCATTCTAAAAATAAAGCCATTAAAATGGCACGGCTGTACTTTTACAACTTATCTGGGATGGCACAAGGTTGTAGGCATATGTAACTGTTCTTTCAAGAAACCATTTGTGAGGTCAGACACTGATGTAGAATGAGAGGCTCACTAGTCTTCACTGCTGACGTCAGGGCCATATTCACTAACTTTAGAAATGGATTTTAGGGACATCTGGCAGAAATTGAAAACTTTTAATGACTTTAACCTACTTTATTTAAAAGATTTTCTTCTGATGTACCGACTCTCCAGGCCCCTTAGGACTTCTACTGGAACCTAGAGTGAGTATTTCTATTGTTTTTCTGTTGCTTAAACTATAAATAATCAGGAAAAATAATGCTGTGTTTTTAAAAGTTGTTTTAGACTATTTTAAATTTCATTGAATTTTAACCTTTCCAACTATAATCTATACATTTTACATGTATCTCATAATTAATATAATCTACACAATTGTGTTTCTGCAGTTGTCTCTACAATTGTCTATAACTGACTGATTTCTCCTACTCTTAATTCATGTTGTTTTATTACCAGTAATTGCTTGTTTTATCTTTCAGTTTACTTGATTTGGTTGTTTCATTGTGTCTCAAATGCTTACATTGCAACCTTTCTTTTTATAACCTCAGTAAAGCACTTTGATTCATTGTGCTATAAGTATTTTTTAGATACAGTTTGGTAGATATATTTTGTGATGGACATTGTTTTATGTGCTGGTTTTGTTGGAATTCAAGGGGCCATAATTAAAGTACATTATACTGTACAAAATGTTTTTGTCTGAAGACACACACAATTAACACCATGACCATCCCTTCACATTTAGCAAAATCCATAGAGAAAAGTTTTATCCGCTTGACGATGGACTCATTGAAATGACCCCACTGGATTATCAGACAGGAAAGTGTAATTTTTCACTCCACAGAGCACACAGATGGGATAAATGCAGAAGAACTTTTGATTTGTTGCAGCTTTTTTAACATTCCAAAAAAATTGGCATTTAAAAAAAAGATGTGAACATTTTTTAGATTCAACTTACAATTGAGTGCCACATTACAAACTAGCAATCTTCAATGAGAAGATGCTGAAAGTCTTATGTTAGCCATTGGATTTTCTGCCAGTAGATAAATGGAAGCGAAAAGAAGAAGAACTTCAGGCCCTTAGATTATTCGTTGCTCTCCATGTGGAGTAATATGAGAATATACGAAGTGTCAGATGACTGCTAGACAGCCTAGACCTTTTTTAGGAGAGCAATTTAATTTGCTCGGAAAACGGAGGGTTGTAAGGAATGAGATAGAGAATGGATAATTCCAAGAGCTTCTCATTTGGCTGCACTATAACCATTCCATTAGTAAAAACATACATTTAATTAAATAACTGACTTCTACTCTGAAATGCATTCACCTATGATGCACATGCACTTATGCCTCTTTCATTGAGCATGCAGAGTATCTGTGGCTGGCTCCATTAGGCAGTACAGTTTGGAATGCATGTTTCATTTAATGCATCTACTGGTGAAACGGGAGTGGTGAGTTGTTTCCATTTGGGGAGCAATGTTCAGCTGTGGACAGTCTGTGGCTGCGCAATCTGGAGTCTGTAATGGGAGGAAATAGCAGGGTGAAAATGGGGGGAGCGTTGGGACCAGAAGGAAGATGCCAGGGGATTTATGTGTAATAGCAGACTTTGAAATGGGGCTTTATGCTCCAGGTCAGTCATTTAAAATTTTGCACAGTTTACTCTGTTGCTGCAGTGTATTCTGATGACTTGGCTCATGAAAGGTGTTATGTTTCTTTTTATTTAAACAGTTTATAAATCTTAAGAATATTTTTTTTACCATCCCAAATATTTAAGACGTTTTACCTTTTTTTTTTTTTTCAGGATACAACCATGAACAGTCGATGTGTTTTATGGGATTTTATGCGAGAGCCCAACAGAAAGCAGTGTCTAATTGTGAAGTCAAAGGAAAATTATACATTGTCCTGAAATGCAGCAGTGGCTTAGGAGAGCACATTAATGAGCAAACGTCTTCATGAAGATTGAGGGACAGACACACAGACGCTAGAATACATTGAGAAGATGCATGATGGCGCACGGGCGGCAACAGTGATAGGAGATTATTCTGCAATCAGAGGGTTGCTGGTTTGATCTTGCATGCTTGCTACCATCAGTGTTTGAATGTGTGAGATTGGATGAATTACTGAAAGTGCTTTGAGGTCCTGTGAACTTGATAAAGCACTATACAAGGATTAATTTGGACATTCACCTCATCTGACAGGCCTTGCCTAGGAGAAAACAGACAAGGAGACCATGGTAACTCTGGAGGAACTTCACAGGAAGGAGAATCTGTTAGCCTGACAAATATTAGTCATGCTCTCAAATATAACCTTTATGTATTACTGGTGAAAAAAAGAACACTATTGAAAGAAAACTGGAAGAAATCAAATTAGCAGTAGACCATAAGCCATGTAGGGGTCACAGCAAATATGTGGAAGATGGTACTTTTGTCAAATGAGTCCAAACTGAACTTTTTGAACTAACTGTGTGGTAGCTAATTAACCTCTCTGTTCAGTCACACCACAGTGTCATATCCTTCACTGGTTTGCTTGCATTTTCACTTTTCAACTCCTGTTTTTTGTTGTAAGTTGTTTTTATTTAATAAACACACACTTCAGAATGATTCCACCTGCCTCCTGAGTCCTGCCCTTGTCAGGGTACAATTCAGCAAGAACCCTGGAAGGTTACAGGTTGTAAAAGACTTTTCACTGGGGAAACATACCCTATTTTTAAAAGGAAGCATGTCTAAACACAGATTGACAGTGGTATGGATGAAAGCACATAGAATGGTCCAGATCAAAACTCAAATGAAAATATTTGTCAAGATGTGAAAGTTGATTTTTCACCTTCTTTCTACAAACAATCTGACTGAGCCTAAGGATAAAGAACATTTCTTTCTCTGTGTATAACCTGTTGGAAAAATACCTTAAAAGAGTGGAAGTTGTTATTGGTGTTATTAGTGGTGTTATTTTTTTTAATTATTATTGAAAGCATATCAGCACATTCAAAAATTAAATAGACGGAAATATTTTTACAAGAAACTGTACCAGTGCACTAGTTTATTCACAAAACATAGAAAAAGTAATTATTTTTGGAAAGCAGACTTTGTAAATTTAGACACACATGTACAACAAATCCCCTCGGAATATAAATTGCAATATGTTGCTTGCTCTAATCATCAACTGAAAATATAATGATGCTCAAAGCCCATAAGTGCAGACTCATTCCCGCTGTAGAGCTTTGTAAATCACTCCAGATCTTCTACGAGAAATGAAAAACACTTAACTTAAATGCGTGCTTGGTGCAGACGCATATTACGCCTTTGTAAAGGCTGGAGGGTTTAATGAAAAACACCAGTCATCTACTAAGTGTCTGCAGTGTTATGTATTCTAATAATCAGTAGAGGTTATGCTGGAGTACAAGACACATTTTTAGTCTGGAGATTTTTATTTATTTATTTATTTTCAGCTTATCTCAACGAAGAGTAATCTGTGGATCAGCTACAGCTTTTAACCACACTCCCTACACTGCTCCGGTAAGATTACTTTGAAAATAAACCCGGCTGCTTTCAACAAAGTGGAGCACATAAATCCAGCTAATATTGGTTCGATCTCAGAGAAACAGCACAGGGCTTTTCTGACCCAAAGAAGAAATAAATACGCACAACCATAAGCACATCGAATACTAGCGCTGGATGTAACTAATATTCTATTTGCTTCCACCCATCTCTGCAGAACATTGTGTTCAGAACATGAAGGGACAGTCAGTTATCTGTTACACTGCCTGTTTGTCCGTTATTAATACCCTGTTTGTCACTGAGATACAATGGGCTCTATGATGCCCAGTAAACTTTGTAGATCTAACTGAATCATTCTGACTGAAACTAAATGATAGGTCCTATCTTTGGGCCCGGTGTGACATCTGTTAGTGAAACTGTGATAGACTGCCAGGATCACATGGGTCACCATCATCAGGTGCGGTGAGCCTGACTCGCAGATCCCAAAGGAGGCCGCTGTGGGAAGCGTACTGTGAAATGGGGCAGCCATGGCAGGTTCACCGCACCTTGTTGAATCCCATAATACTCAAAAAAAATAAATAAATTGAGATAAACACCCTGCCGCCCCCTCACCGCCACTGCCGTGTACAATGCTCAGACAGAGGAACCGTTTGACAGCACGAGGACTGCTTCTGCATCACACTGGGATGCATCCACACATCTGGCAACACCAATTAGACATGCAACGATGACCACTCAGGGCCACAGGAGGACAGAACATTTTGTTTTGAAGTTCTGATGCCAGACTTAAATTGGTGCTGTGAATATAAATAGGTTCATTTGGCAAAAATTAAATACAAAAAAGTGGTTATTCACCATACATTTACATTTTGAACAGTTCATAGAGCACTGGCTGTTTTATTAAATTACATTTTGCAAATTGCTGATTAGTGATGGAAATTTAAATATGGAAAAAAAAAACATATCTGCCTGAATCACACTTTAGTGGGATCGAATTTGCAGCATATTTGCGAACCATCAGTCTCATATGCAAGAACTGACTGAATCTCCCACCAAGTAATGCAGATGCATTTTCTTAAAAGCTCCTCAATTTAATCAATTTTTCCGCCATCATGAAATGCGAGTAAAATTATTTCTTGTTTCCTCCTCATCAGTCAGTTTGCACATTTTATCTAATTAAATTGTTTATAAATAAAGCAATTCAATCCAGCAGCATTGCTACATTTTATTCAATTCTACCTATTTAACCTTGATCAGATGTTTGCAATCATGTTTAGCCTGAATTGAAAAGTAATTTTTCCTTCAAATTACTTTAGGAATTTCTTTTAAAAAAATGGTTTGATTGAAAAAAATTGTAGATTTTCTCAAGTCATACACTTGAAATGATCTGCTATGAGTCATCAGTCACTTTAATAACTCAGTTTATGAACAAGGTGAAATTTCGATCTATCTTACTTTTCAAATTTACAGAGGACGTTGAATAATATAAACACATTAAAGACAACATTTACTTCATACATTATTTGCTGATCCTTGTGGAAACAGTTGTCATCTAACAATGTCATTTCTTCACAGAGAGTGAATAGATCAGTGGACTTGTGCAGTCTCATCCGTCAAACAGGAGTTTATTCCAGGAGAAAAGAAAACTACACCATTGACGGGTTGTCAGCTCATCTCTGTGGGAACATAAACATCCACATTTACTATTACTAAGTTGATTAAGATATTGGGAGTACTTGTGACGTTGAGGAGCAGTTTAGGATTAATCCCTATATGTCACATGATGATAAACTTTACACATTCACTTACTGATATCAAAGAGTGTAAGCATCTAAGCTATTGAAACCTCTGGATGTTGTAATTAATTAGAATCATCGGAAAATAACACAATTCTTAAAAGATAAACACTTGATTACAAAGTTATTTTAAAAATTTTAACATGTTATTTTTACACATATTTAATGTTGATTGATTGATTTGAGTATTGTCAAGTAGGGGAGGAGAGAGAAACAGCATTACTAACAGTAAACCATTGCACAGTAAAAAACAACAAAAAACAAACAAAACAACATGGTATCATAAAAAGGGTGTTGAATAAATCTACTAGTTTATTTTCAGGAAGACATTTTTGGTGTAAATGAACGTGAATCCATACTGCATGAAAGCAGAATTATTACATTAAAGTTTCCACTAAGTAAAGTCAAGATAGAAGTAAATGCACATCACCATAATGCAAACTGTGATTCAGCCATTAACCAAAATGTATTTGTATTATAGTGTTTGATGAGATGATTGATCACAATTGGTTTACTAAAATACCTGCAATTTGACTGAATAATTAATTATTTAATACATATATAATTTTAATAAGTATTATTTTGACTGCCTCTTGAATACTTTATTTTGGTGCTTCTTGAAAACCCAGGAGACTCTTTGGAGAGTCAGATGAAGCTCCTATCCCCACTCAGATATGATAACTAACTGACACAGCACTGAGTTATTCAGTTAGGTGATGCCACCTGCTCCAAAACTAATGAGTATGCAGAGCTTTTTGCACACCAACCACCGTGGCAAAAGCCTGATGGAAACCAGGCCAAAAATAATTACCCCATTTCTGAAGTGTGGAGGTGACTCTATTCAAATTTCCAACTACTTTAACTTGCTGACATACTTGATGTTTCATTAAATTGCTGCCTTAAGCCCCCACTCCACTGTGATGAGCCGATGTTTCCCCTTTCTGCTCAGGATTGTTTTCCCACCACCCGGTGACAGGTGTTACTTTGTGGTCAAACACTCCTGAATAATTAGCATAGTTGCATGCTGTTCCAAGCACAGACTCAATGATTTATTTATGGTGCTCACTAAATACGGGACTCAGAAATTGTGTGCTGAAATATGCATATTTGTTATCAACTCTACAGTTCTTTAAATAAATCTTTTTTTTTTTTATTTCAAATATAGAGAGCTTGCTGAAGCTTTGGAAAAATCTGTTGCATTTCAGACAAAAATGAACTCCAAACTCTGTCTGTATCTGGCCCTCTGTGATTGTTAATTAGATATCATATACTCTCTCTGTTTGCCTGGCATATTTCAGTCAACTCCATTCCCGATGCTCAGTTCCCTCTTATCTGCAGAAAACAGTTGGGCTGAAGCCATCTCTCCGCTGGCTCCATCGTCTAGGATGGGGTAAAATCCTATTGACTTCACACACAGAGCAACGCTTCTGTGCCATTCACCCACATAGTCTGATAGCACACATCGTTCCTGTCCAATCTGAGGCAGGCATTTAATTAAAGGAGTTTTGCTGGGGTGTTTCTCATTGTCAGCCTTTAAGCAAATTCACAATTGCTTTTACCAATTCAAGTGGCATTACTAGGAAAAAAAAAAGTTCCCCTAATTTATGTCTGATTTAGCATTAATCCAGGAGATTGTGTAACTACTTGAGAAAAAAGTAAAGTTTGTGAGACTAAATATATTTTTTCACTTTAGGTATAGAAATTAATGCTACTAATTAGAGCATGGCTTCAATGTTTAACATAACTGAAAAGGAACAAATATGAAATAATAGAGTTTGTCTTTAAATGCATCATCTTTTTTGTTTCATACAATAGCTCAGAGAAAATCCTGAAACCTAGGAGCACAGTGTTTGGTTTATTTTGTTTCCACTGTGGACAAGCTTTCTGTGGGCAGCAAACCATGAGAACAACAATATTTGCAAGCAGCTCATAAATATTCATGTTCTTCTTTGCAACAAGTGACTCTTAACCATCAAACCTTCCCACATTTTTTTGCATTGTAATCACAACTTGACAGATAAGGCAGGGCAGAATTATAAGGCGAAACAAAAATGATACACAGAATCTTTAGAAATAAAATTCCAAAATGCGTAATATACTTGCTTTTATTCCTATTAGTTCTTAAAAGGAATAAGAATTAGTTAAGAGTTTGAGAGCATTTTCATTCATGCTCTGAAATCACCATGCCCAAGGTGAAACATGGTGGTGGCATCATCGTGATATTGGAAGTTAAATGCTCACAATTCTGGGCTAAAACCTGTAAAAAATATCCAAATGACTTGAGACTGAAATTCACCTTGAAGATGGATGTGTCTAAACCCAGAGCCATAAAATTACATAGTTCAGATAAAAACTTGTGCATGTGTTAGAATGGTCCTGTCAAAGCCCAGACCTAAATCCACCTCAGACTTTTCTCACAATAGTTCAATGCTTTGTGATGGTCTGCTACAATATATGTCAATTAAACAAATTAAAATTTGTGGTTGCGATGTGTCAAAACGTGAAAAAGGTCAAGATGAGTTAATGTTTTAGCTTTTTGTAATAAACTTTCATAAATTGTCATAAATAATTGTCATAAATTTTCTAGATGAGTACTTAACAGATTGCTTTTGTCCTCACTAAATAATGATGAAGTGAGAGTCATTATGTCCATTGTTCTATAGCAACAACACCTACTTTAACTCAGTGTTTTCTACATCTTCATTAACTGGCTTTCTTATAATAAATTATACTAAACATGAAGGCAGAACCAATCAACATCTGTCACCAAGCTAGTTAATTAAACCTCAGCTAAAAAGATATTAGACATGTAATGCACAAAGCAGCAGATGCTCTTATTAAATATGGCAAAAGGAGCTTATGTCCGGAGGACATGCATCGATCAGCCAGTAAAATAACGCTACTGAAGCAAAGCAAAAGGATGCATGAGAAAAACATTTCTCAGTGTCTACTTCATGTGTTAGACTGGCAGTTCCCATCACTCCCATTCATTTATATTGCTAGATTACGCACATGCTTATTTCCATTAGCAGAATCTTTGAAGGATGTGGAGCCTATTATCTCTGAACCTGAACACAGAAGTAAAGGTCAGGAGCTGAAGACATTAATTCACTTACAAAGCTCAGCGAGGGAAATGATGGTCCTTTGAGGAGAACATTGTTGTCCCCTCACATGACTCCTCACTCTGACAAAACCTCAAACAACACCTGAATGTCTATCTAACAGAACTCATAGTCATGTTGTCTGTGCTTGTCAGTCATTCATAATTCTCAGTCCGTTTTCTTTTGTCAAATCTTTCCAACCTGCCCATAATCAGACGCCTCGCTCAAAGGCTAACAAAATGTGACAGTTGTCAAATCCATGCAACATGTCTCATTGCGTGTTTTTCTTAGAAAACACATCTTGCTGCTCACAGCTATCTTGACAGACAGAAGCGAGCCTTTCTAAGCAGTGTTGCTCTCAGCAGACAGGAGCAGAGATTTCCCACCGCTCAGACAATCGGGTTATAGACGGACTTCATGTAAAGATTGCAGTTGTATTCAAAAGGGAAAACTCACCCAGTCGAGTAGAGTTTGTTTAACAATACAAAATTTGACAGGGTAGGTGAATACAAGGGGAGGTTTCGACTTTCAAGCCACTGAGTGGTTTATTGACAAATCTCATTAAAAGTTTTCATAGATTCATCATGGATGTCAATATATTGTTAGTTATGAAAGTTTTCTTTTCTTAAGCTGTTCAGTTTTGAGGCTGGAATTATTGTATAGCACAAGAGTGCAATTCATTTTAAAAATGGCTGGCTGCACATGATTGATTTTAGTGTGGATTTAATCTACGAAGCAAAGGGTCAAGTTTATACATACGGGGTCATCCTTGAAGGATGCTGGCAGAATTCATATTTTGCTTTCCTGCTACAGACTGTTTTTAAATCTAGTCAACCAGAGAGAATGTGCAACGTGTAGAGTTGCACAAAAGTTATATGACGACTTTGTTGTATTGTAGATTTTTCAGTTGTTTATTGAGAATTCTTGAAAATACTTTTTAGATCAAATGTCAGTAATGAGAATTTCATGGCTTCTGTTCATATTTGATTAGAAATTAAATAGGCATGAAATCTTAATAATGATCATGATGATAAGGATTTTTTTTTTATTATTCTTTGTCCCACAAAAAAATTATGCTCAAATACAAAATGCAGACATTCTCAAAGATCACATTTCTTTAATTTAACTTTTGATTGTTTTTAAATCAGATAATTGACTCTGACAGATGAGCTGCCCTTTAATGGATGAGTTAATCACCTCGCCTCTCTCTTATGGCAGCTTCTCTATCTTTTGCTCCTCTCCCTGTCTCCATGGGTCTTGTTGCTATGTACATTGCCATCTACAGTACCATCATTCCTCAGTAAACACATTAACTCATTTATAGGTATTAGTGTGTGTCCCTTTCAGACTGGAGCATCCGGTCATGTGCAGAAAAAAAACAAACAAAAAAAACAAACACAAAATGCATTTGTTATGCATGTGGGAACAGCTCTAATGCTGTGGTTTTCAGGGGAAAGGGATGGTGTCTGTAACACCTGTGAGAGATTTGCATTTCTAGAGCCGGGCTGCAGAGTCCGGTGGCACTGAAACCTGCTCTGAGTGCTGCTGATGTGTTTCGACACGGCTGTCATCTAAATGCAGGCTGAAAGCAAGCGGAGGGACATTAAAAAGAGTGACACACACTCAGAGAGAGGCTGAAAGAGTTATGGAAGAGTGAATTATGGGACATAAAGAGCAAATGCAGAAACTCAAATAAAGATGTAGATCATCAGTTTCTCTGATTATAATAGACAAATTTCTGTACTCTGCGACTTAAACAGTGTTTGTTTCAACTCTCTGCGTCCGACAAATCCAGCTGCTGACAAAGTTTGTTGTTACATTTCAAGCTTGATATGAACAATTTTCTAAATGTCATGTACAGTTTTAAGGGCTTTCATCCATCATCAGCTGCAGAAATAGCCTGTAACATGGACAGATTGTCAAACACTCCCAGCAGTCTCTGTTCAGCCTGTCATCTCATTAAATTGTTTGTTTGTGTATGTGTGCGTTTTCTACATATGCGCTCCTTCTGCTGAGATTACTTGGACGACCGAATCCAATATATGCACCGCTTCAGGGCCGACTGTTGTTGCTTGGCTGTCCAATGGTATTATTCCTAAAAGATGCACACATTACGTAAAGCTTGTAAAAAATGGAGAGGGACGATGTAGTAGGTGCATTGGTGGATCTCTAATTAAAAGAATATTCACATAGACTGATTACATGTGGAGTTATAGATGTCAAACATTTTATTTATGCTCATTTTGATAAATGTAGATTACAGCAAAACAAAAATACAGTTTTCCAAAAAGTGATATAATTACATAAACAAAGGGAATTTGAAAACCCTTTTCAAATTCATAAATCTTGTGTTGTATCCGTAAACTTCCTTTTCCCACAACAATGAGAGCAGGAAAAGTTGCTGAACATTTCTTGATTTAGAAACCATATGACACACACATCAGCCAATGCTTCGCTAGAATAGCCTGGCTTGACAGACAGTCACAGAGCTATTTTTAGAGAATATAATTTAAAACCAAGATACGGTACCCCGAATACTCTTTTGTCAGTCTACGACAAAGCACCCCCCCCCTCCTTTTCTGTGGCCGCTTGTTTTGTTAATATTGAATGTACATTGCGTGATGAAAGGAGGAAGCAGTAGAGCACTGCTTTTTCTCTTTGCCCTTAGGTCACACCAGCAGGGACCTGCTCAACCTTTACCGAGATCTTTTGTTGCAAAAACCCAAACTGTTAACTGTTCTGGCTCCATTTTTACAGGAGGATAATGTTTTGTGCTATTATCAATCTAATATATTGGTGAAGCTGTGACAGTGGACTCTTGTCTGCTATCGAAGATTCGTGACAGACTGTAGCTCTCGTTGGAAAATCCCATGGATTCATGCACATTGATTTAATTCTGTCTCATGTGTGAAGTCTGCCAGTGTTAAATGTGAGGGATGGAAGCATGCAGCGGTGAGCAACTTTGTTTTACAGACACTGAACTGGACAACAAAGCAGTTATTGTAAATAATGATAGAGATTTCTATTTCCTATCTCTTCTTCATCATTATCAGGTATCTATCAACAAATTTGAAACTCTGCTCCCTGCCTACAATGAGAAAGATTATTAAAGAAATATTTGGGCTTTCATAATATTTTATTTTCAAATCAGTCTGACTTTCAGACATGGCTGTAACTGTGTCTTCCTGTTCTTAAAGGCTTTTATGGAATCCTTGGATGCTTAAAACTAACTAACTAAACTGTCTATGGCGTTTTTATAACACCTTATACCAGATCAAGTGATCTTATGCCACAGAGTCAGTCAGTCAGACTGAATAATCAGAGGCTTTTTAAATGATCCTTCCTGCAATAAGCAGTGTGTTCATCCCAGTGATTTTACTCAAGTTACTTAAATGTCCAAAATGTTCCCCTCAAGGCTCTATATTAGGACCAATGCTTTCTACAGTTTAAATTACTGAAAGCTGGTCTCTATCTCTCTATCTCTGTGTTGATGATAGTCATTCAGTGTCATACAATCACAATATGGTGTTTTTGGTGTTATGTGACATCTGTCACCCCATCCTCTCAAGCAGGTACTGACCATAAGCCTTTTTCACAAAGCATTTCTGTCACAAAACTGCAGACATGAGACTGCAGCTGCTTCTGGCCTCCCACCGCTTATTCATAACCCACAAATGGAAACAGTGATCTCCTGCACAGCTGTAAGCTAACAAAAGTATAGCTAAAAAAATTGGACAACAGGCGGCATTTTGTGGCATCAATTTCACCATCAAAACATCATAAGTCTCCCCATGCCATTCTTTATAAGTAATGGTGGACAAACCAGTCAGTTGTCGGTGGATCTTTCACAAACATTTAAATTAGTGTTGAATAATTTAATGTAAGAAAATAACATGACTGGCACTTTGGGCCAACCCTTTCTGTTGGTAAAAGAGCACTGGCCCAGACAGACAGAAGTAATATTGTTTATCACCATAAGCACAAGCCAACCATGTGAAATATTTAATCAGTCAAGGATTGTGTTATGTACAAATGTCTCTAATGATTTAGTTGAGTGAAAGTGAATGCCTTAACTTTTCTGAAAGTTTGACTTGTTTAAAAGAAGGGATTAAGCCTTTTATTATTGGTTTGTTTTAGCTAAAGGTGATTGTGGGGGAATCGTTTTGGGAGTGAGAAAAAAACAGAGTTAACTCATAGGAAAGAAATCTGCCTAGACTTCCGATAAACTGGAGAAGACCATTAATAACAAACAGTAAAAGATGGAGCCTCCTGCCGCTCCAGCATTACTTCTGTCTACACAGAGATTACTCCCAAAAATGGGTGTGTCCAGGTAATGGATTTTGGGATGTTGCAATGCTCTTCAGTTTTGATTTGGATCTAGATGTCGTGCTTGACAACGGTTACTATGGACACATAACGTTGTAGGTGTGGAGGGAAAACGAAGATAAACTTTCTGCTGGAAGATTGCTAAAGAACTAGACAAAATTATCACAAGATACAATGTTCAACAAAAACATTTACCACAAATTAATCAATCTTGGTCCTGTTTAACATGTTAATCACCATTTAAAGTTAACTTATGATTTACTTAGAAAACTTGCCAAGTGTCAATATTTTCCCTTTTTGATTATTTAAAAAAAAAAAACTGTAAATATGAATTTATGCTTTGAATTGAATGCTTTGGTCACGTTTGACACTCTGACCAGAAGGACAGTAAAAACCTAGCCAGCACAGCTTTAAAAATGAAACACAGACGGCGCAGATTTTCCATGTCAGGTACCAGAGCAGGTCTCCCTGATGGGCAAAATGTGTGAATAGAGGTGTGGTGAAAGGCACCGCCGGTCAGGTGATACCCTGAGGTGCTGTCGAGGGATATGATCACTCCTGAAAGTGGCGGAGAGGAGGAGGTCAGAGTCTGAGTCAGGGCACCAGCTGCAGTTCCTGAGATTGGCTGCAACTGCGAGGTGCAGATTAATGACAGCCCTGATGCTCCTGTGCCTCTCTCACAGCAGAGGCGACAAGACAGGATGATAATGCTCCAAACATCTTTATTTCCAGCTCTCATGAATGTGTCTGCTGTGGAAGTGCCTCACATTATCAGACCTGGCAGGTTTGTGAAATGGCATTTAATTTGAACCGAGCTTATCTGCATGTTTATTGCATTCATGGCAAGAAGAAAGTACCCAACTGGTCAATTCTGAAAGTAATTTAATCAATTGTTTGACCGTCACCTGGTTCTTAATTAACTTAAAAGCAATTCCAGGTATACACAATCACACACTAGGACACTCTTGACTGAATCAAAAGAGTAATGGTTTGTGATAAACTAAGTACACCCCAAAAACTCAAAAATGTGCATAACAAAACAAGAAAAATGTATATTGATGTCATCATTACATACTTTCATGTACTTTTCTGTGTTACTCAAATTTTAATAAGTACATAATTTTTGCTAATACACCAAGACACTACAACATTAGTAGGTACCTGGCTTGACCTGATAAATAATATTTGAGACAAATGTTCACACTTGAGCTTCAATGTCGTGTTAATTTTGGGTTTTTGTTAATGTATTTGAACTGTCTTTTTTCAGGGTTCAGTGATTGTGTCTGCTGTGTCAGTCTGTACCAGCGCCATTTCACAAACCTGTCGCAGGTTTGCAGTGGTGGGAGGTAACGAAGTACAAGTACTTCGTTACTGTACTTAAGTACAATTTTTGTGTATCTGTACTTTACTTAAGTAGATTTAATAA
>CAEGAF010007941.1:0-11273 GCA_903067075.1 Micropoecilia bifurca
AGGCAGATGAAAATATACTAAAGTCATGTTCTATATGGATATTTTCAAAGTGAAATTTGACAAGTTACTGTGAAATAGAAGCTGACCAATCGGAGTGCTATTTCATTTTTTTTTTTTTTCAATTTTCAAGTAAACAAATTCACTCGCTTGTATAGCAGGGCTATTTTTGTCATTAGATGACTGACACTGCAAATTTTGAACGGTGGCCTTTCCGGTTGCTGTTTTTATTTTCCGCTGAAACCCCAGCTGCCCTCTACAGTACAAAAAAACATATGCCTTTTAGATTAACCGACCACTCTAAAACTAGCTTTTAGGTTCAAATGCATGCACACATAATCATCTACTTCATGAGTGTTTGTTTATGTTCCTGAAATGAACTGGACCTATCCAGGATCTACCCAACCTCTCACACATTAACTGCTGGGATGGCATTCAATAACCCTATAGCACAACAAACAGGAACATACAGGTACAGAAAATGAATGAGTAAGAATTCACCTATTAAGATCATACACTCTTCTTTACTGCCTTTAAAGTTGTACAAATCCATTAGAGGAGTAACCCTACCATTCACGCTGGTTCACAGGCAACATCCACATCATTAAATGTAATCTACAGTTAAATGAAAGACCCCACTTCAAAAGGGTGCTAAAGTATGAATATTATTACTGTTGTGCACCACTGTAAAAAAGGGAGAGAGCTTTCCTAACCATTTTTATTGCGGCGGCGAGGCTCAGGTAATGTCTCAGAATAATGCATGATAAGGCAAACACAGGCATCCCTTTCAAAATATTCAAATGTGAGCAGCGGAGTGGAAAATAAAGAAACGAGTATGGATGGAATTACTTCCCTCTTCCACCTACTTCTTTATTATTTCCATATCACCTCTCATTTTCTACTTTATTTTTCAAAGTGACCCTGGCAGAGACGAAACAAACAATGGGATGTTTTACGGCTATAATTTAGCTGCACGCAGCACTTTTTTTACTCAAACTTAAAGCCGTTATCTTAACAGAAGTGAGTTTAATCTCTGTAGACATTATTGTGTTGTACAGGACCATTTTAATTATATGAACCACACCACTCTAAGCGTTGGTTGTAAAGTTGTCAATACGTCCCACATTATCACCAACTATTTGGGCAACAGTAAAGTTGCAATGCTTCTTTGTGAACCTCAGCATTTTTTTTCACCTGGGAGGTAAATTAATTATATTTTTAATTTCACCTTTCCATTTTCTGTTGAAACAGATTTGTCTACCACGTAGGATAGAGCTGAACAGAACACAAAAGAAAAAAACTTATGAGTACCTCAGAATATGTTTGACCAAAGCTGTGTTACTACTACAGCTTTGGTCAAGCTCAAGAGAAGTGAAAACTATGTGAAACTTGTGTGTTTTCAAAACAACAAATTGAAGCGTGGTTGTGTTTTAACTGCAATAAGTTACTTTGTTTCTTGTGCTAAAATCACACATTAGAACTCTTAAGAAACTATATGATTTTATTTCATAAATATATTTCTATGTATGAGTTTTCTGGTTATAGGCCTAAACTTGACTTGAGGTGACTCTTCTGTTCTGCGTCCACACAAAAAAATACTGGCACCTCCCTGTGTTATTTAAAAAGAGAGTAAATACTCTTTATGTAAACTTTTGATATTGAAAACATTAATAAAGTAAATATTTAACTTTTTTTTTCCTCTCATTGTTGTGACGATTAGAAAATATAAATATTTATTGGTAATTCTGACTGCCCTAAAACAACAGAAGCTTGGTCATATTCACTCTTTTTGACATATGCACAAAGAGTGCATTTGTGCATTTTGTTGGTGAATTTATGCATATAGGTTCATTGTGTAACTCATTGTGTAACCTGTGATGGACAGACAACCTGCATAAGGTTTAGTCTACCTCTCACCTTATGACTGCTGGGAGATTGCTAACCAAATACCTTTGTTTAAAAAAAAAAAGATCTTTTCAAAAGGACTTGAATAAAATATTAAATTATATGAGGAAAACACAAAATAAAATTATTCTATTCATTACTTTATTTTGGAAAATTGAAAAGAATGGAAAGGAAAAGTTAAGATTAGCAGCCTGTTAGAAGATAAGAACCACTTCCAACCCATTCAGGGAGGAAGACCAACACTAGAATTAGAGTGGAAATACTGCAAATATCTCTTGTTGAAAAACCATGTCGTGCCCACAGCTGCCACAGTTACTCTTGCATTACCTGCTTGCTTTTTAAGCAGATATGCGAAAATAAGAGGCCCAAAAAGCAGATGCATGTTAAATAGCTATTAATATTGTATACTTCTAATATGTCCAGGTGGAGGAAAATATTCAAATGCGTCCATTTTCTCTTGTTCTGCTTTGGGGTGATTGAAGGAACTTGTGATTGGGTTTCCACACTGCAGTCCCGTCTGCACATGCTAGGTTTTATCTGCCTTGATATTAACATGGCTCTTTCATTAAAAACTAAGCCCATTTCCAGGTTTACCGGTAGAATAAGATGCAGAATGAGACAATAAAGTGCATTTGTGTCTCAGCGGTTGAATTATAAATAAATAATTGTAAGTGCCCTACCCAGGCAGCATTTTTTCCAGAAGATAATCATGGCCTCCACCCCATTTATGCCCCTTAACGCACCTACGCTCAATGTTCTAGTTATATTAGGTTGATGAATACTGAAAGAAGATCATGACTTTATAATATCCATGTGCATCACCACCAAAAACAAATGGAAAATCCTTGAGGAGGAAACAACAGAGTCATTTCTGATTATTGTTGCTGTTTTCACAAGTGGAAATGAGGACAGAAAAGGAAAAAGGAGAAAACAGGTTGGAGGACTGTTTCTTTTTTTCTGTTTTTTTAACTTAGACCTTATTCAAACATATGTACCAACTTTCCCATTTTCACTTTAAAAGGTGTATTTGAACATCACAGTCTTTGAAATACATCACACTGACTTTTGAGCTTTATCAGCAAGGAAATAAAATTGTTTTGTTTTTGTTTTTGTTTTTCAGAACAATGAAATTATGTCCAATGTGGCATCCAGCTTCGTCTGAGAGTTGACTTGGGCATTTTAAGTAAAAAGTCGAAACTGCTTTCTTGGATATATCTGGTGTGATGTGTGTTTTTTTAATAATTAGTGAAATATTCCAGGGTGTCGGGGCATCAACTGGAACATGGTTACCTTTAGTTGAGTTTTTGGAAAGCCTCTGGTCAGCAGACATGACCGCATAGGATGTTTCAAATGGATTCAGCAGTTCTGTCAAATAAAATGGAACTTCACAATTAAAATGCTTCAAAACAAAATTCAATTCAACTAAAAGGCAGCGAGGATAAAGAAACTCTCCCTTTATGCAATTTAAAAATTACTTAAAGGGCAGCATTTCACATTTGTTGAAGGTAAGCAATCTGGACCTGAATGATTCTAACAGATTTACGTTACAGTAATCAAATTCAGGGATCATAAAAAAACAAGGACAACTTTTCCTGTTTCTTTTGATAAAATTGGTTTGATTTTTGCCAGTCATATCAGCTGAAACAACCAGGATATGACCACAATTTTCCCAAGTCTCAAATTTTCAAAAACAATTTATTTTAACACTTAAATTTGTAATCAATGCTTTTTTTACACTGTGTCAGAAAGCAAAGGTTAATAGTGTACTGTTGATGTGTGGTCTGAACAACAGGAATTCTGTCTTCCTGACATTAAAATTAAAGAAACGAGAAGCATAGAACCTACTTTTAGATGTCAACACATGCCTCTGTTTCTGGCATGTTTACATGCCAGAAACAGAGGCATGTACTGTAAATACAGGTCAGTTAAGGAGAGGCTAGATTCCATGTGTTTCCCAAGAACTGACTTACTGGAAGCAGGTAGAGAAATTACCCAAGGGCCAGGAATTTAACTTTATGACACCCACCAGTGGAAAGCAGCAGAGCTGGAGGAAAAGAAACCAATGCTGACACAGTCTTTTGTCTAAGAGGTAAGACCTAAACTCATTGAGAGCTGAACCAGTGATGCCTATCCACCGGTCCAGATTGGAAATTAGTATCTCATGATCTACAGTTTCGGGAGCGTCTGTCAAGTGCAACAGTGAATATACCCCATTTAAGTCTTACCATGTTTCACTGTGAAAACATTTCTTCTGCTTATATGTTGTTCCTGAGGGGAAAAGACTCTCCCTTCTTTTTTTCATTACCACTGCAGTGTTAAAAGTGAGTCAGGGGAAGAACAAAGTAATGTTGGCTATTACACACGCACAGTCACTGTTGCTAAATGCTAACCATGCTAATTCTACCTGTGCTAAGCTTGTAAATCATGCCATCTGCTAATACAGTTTTGACTAGTCATAATTGTGTTGAAGATATCTTAAATCGTAATTACGGATATGTGTCCCGTCAAATGACAGATCCAGTGACGTCATTTGAGATATCTTGAAAGGAATTTTGACTAGTCAAAATGTATTTGAAGATATCTTGAATTATTATTCTTACTAGTCAGAATGTAAATACAGATATCTTAAATTACCATTACGGATAGTCAAAATGTAGTTTTGCCTAGTCCAAATGCATTTTTATATATCTGGAATGTAATTAAGGATAGTCAGACGAAACCGAATTTATGTTAAAACGGCTTGGCATACTCTATTGGTCAATAGAGCTTTGGAACCAGCACTGCATCAAACGTTGTGGGGCATTTAGGTGCAGTTGCTCTGTGCCATCTTTGCAGGCCACACACCAAAACAAACTTTATCCAGGTGTATTTTTGTGTCACCACTAATATATTCTCTAATACTGTATATTTATTATTTTATTTATATATTTCTTATTTTATTTCTTATTATGTCAGTTTTGGTCCCCCATACATATGTGGCCATGTTGATAATTTTATAAATAAATAAAATTAAAATAAAATACGTTTTTAATACACTGCCTAAAAAATGTCTCAGTCTGCACATCACAGTCCAAGACAATGAAAATGTTCTCAGTCTTTGCTCACAGCAGTAGAGCTGATGAGTCAGGTATATATATGCACTGGTATATAATAGGTTATCAACTAATCTTCAAATGATGAAGGCACCAGTAAGACAATATTGAGTCGGTTATGATGTGAAAGTTGATGGTCTTATCAATGTTCGGTTGGTAAAAGACCCTTTGTTTGTATGTGTAAATGTCCATCAGGAAGTTCCTAAAGAGACAACAGAAATAGTGAGGATCTTTATCAGAAGGTAAGAGGTAGATTATAGCTTATACTGTCTTTAATATTGTATGATATTACTAACAACCCCATCGGGCTATCACAGTCAATATGCAGGAAACAGAATTTTTTACTTGTAAAATATTTAATCTTGCTATTTTTCTGAAAAAAGACAAATCAAAGCTGTACTGACTCCATATGGTGAAAATATATTCAAGAACTGGTGACTGCACATGGCTGCACCACTAGTGGTCACAGGTGTTGGAGCAGCCAAGGGAGTCATGGCTTTTTCTGACACTCTAACATGTGGGTGTGTGTGAGTGTGTACGTGAATTATGGATCCGCTCTCTGACACATCCAAACACACACTCATTTGAACAAACTGTATTACTACTATTGCTGACCGTCAAGTTTGCATTACTCTCTAAAATGGACCAAAAACAATATTTCATTTTTGTCATGGACTTTATTAACCAACAACATTCATATAATTTATAAGACATGGAAATTTATATATCTTTTAATAAATTAAGAAAATATGATTTTTCAAACAGAGTTGTCTGCACAGCTTGTTTTTTTTTTTGTTTTCGTAGCATATTTTCTTTAAAAACATTACATTTGCAGTTATCCTTTTCAGCTTTACCACAGAAGGGTGGCAGACAAACACCAGCGTTACAAAGGTTTTGATTATTTTCACTCCTTTCCTGTGCTTTGGGTAGACATACACACTGAGTTATGGGACATAACAAGCGAACCAGGGGCAGACATCTAGATTTACAAGACACAATGGGTGCCCACTTTTTGGGGCTGAAGAGTCCGCATACAGCGCTTTAGTGTTTGAGGGCCCGGTCAGTTGCTAAGGAAACACCTGCAGATAGCTGGTTAACTAAGTGCAGCGAAGATGCTCCGTTGTGGCAATCAATTATGGATGAGCTGAGAGAACTTTGACATGTTAAACCTCTTAGAGCGGCTGAAGAGGAGTAACACCAGGAGAGTTGGGAGCAAGAGCAGAGTCGGGACGAAAAGGTTTAGCAGATTCATATGAAGCAAATTATTATAGCAAAAACATAAAGGGTTAGTTTTATAGAATCCCACCATTACTTGATGGATGACAGATAATGGAAATAATTGCTATTTATGGAGTTAATGTCTCATGTTTTGCATAATTAATCTACATGTCAAGCCAAATGAGAACTCCAGTATTATAACATTTACTCCAAATGCAACCTGTGACTAAATGAACACCTTTAACACATTGGCTGTCCCAAATCTGAGATTTGACTATCCAAACGCAATCAAGACTTTACCAGTTAAGCACTAAGAGTTTGATCCCCATGTAATTGGAACACATTCAGCAGTCTCCCATAATATATTTTCTACTCAAAACATGGCTCCAAAATGAGACACGTTATTTTAAAACAATAAAATAAAATGGAAGGACTAACAGGTTAATATAATGACAATGCAAAACATCTTTGGTGATTCTAATGCCGTGATCAGTGTCTGAATGTTGATATATGAGGTCGGCAAAAATTGTCCCACCTGTAATTTGTCTGATTAACTGTGGAAGTGTCAGATTATTTTTCAAATTTATTCACTGGAAAATCAACTTTCGTATTTATTGATTTAAAACCTGAACCAAAAAACAAAATTCTAGTTTTACTTTAAAATTAAAAAAAATCACCTGTAGTCAAGAGATAGAACTGATGACTGAAGAAACTAAATCCTGGAAACAAGCAGGGGAAATTAGCTTCCTCTTTGGGTTATTGAACTCAGCCTTAGGGTTAACAGAGAATTTGATCATTGGTGCTTAGAGTAGAGTCATTTCTTGACAGAATTGAAAGAAATCAGTAAAGCGATTTTGGCATCTTAATAGATGCCAAACAGAGCCTAATTTTGGTGTTTTCACAGGCATGTTCCACATGCAGGAGGACCTGAAGCAGACCCAAAACCTGCTGGAAGCAAACTATGGCTCTGTTACATTTTGAAAGCCTTAGAATCCTTGAAAATAGTTGGGGAGCACTACAGGGTGTTTAGACCTTTCTCTCATAGCTGTTATCGCAACAAAAACAATGAAATGAGAAAAAATAATACTTATTATTATTCTCTCCTACAGAGCTAGGCTGAGAATGCCCCTCTAATTTAAGCCAACATAAAAAAACAAAGGTTTAATCAAGTGTGATCATATGGAGCAAACAAAAAATTCATGTGTCAAAAGGTGATGAGTCATTATATTTTTATTTTCTATAAATTAGTTTCATCATAAGTAAAATGTATTAGATGTTGATGCGTTCATGTTGACTTTATCATATCATTTTAGTTAGCTAACCTAATAAACAGCCATATTAAAAAAGCCATTATAACACGTGGAACACTATTGTAAACCAGCTTGAACTCACAGGGATATTTCATGTAGTGGCCCCAAGTTTTCTACAAAGTGCCAAAAGTGGTGCAGGTTCCTATCCAACTTATGCAAAAAAAAAGAGAAAAACATTAGGGCCTTAGGGACAAAAGTAAAGAAGTGGGAACAAAAATCATTGTGCTTGAGAAAAGAAATTAAAAAAAAAACTTACTCTGGAAGGATCGGTAGAGATCAATATTCCATTTGGACTCCAAGACTACAAGACAGTATATAGGTTAATGTTGTGCTGGATAAGCATTCCGTGTGAATGTGTGAGTGTTGTTTCAACAACTACAAAAGGAGAAACACAGAATCTATTGAAAAGCCTGGGAGCTGCTCAGGGCTTCATGTCACAGAGCAAGTTGGGCTGTGCAGCTGTCTTTGGCTATTGAGGTCAGCTTGGTTTTCTACCTTGTTGACTCAAAAATAATGCATGAGAAAGTGGACCGCAAGACAATGTAGCACTGGTCGCATGCAAGGTGGAGCGGAAAAACACATTTTATAAAAGTTTGAACAAACACCATTAGCGCTGTCGCAAATAGCTAACAAAAAAAGAAAAAAGTAGAGGTAATTGAAAGAAAATCACATTTCCATTAATGAATTATCAGTGAGGATAAATCTTCACCTTTCATCAGGAACGATAAAAAAGAAATGAAGAGACTTACGTTCTGAGTTCTTTCACCTGATGTTCACCCACTTTGGGGAGTTAGAAAATGCCAGGGGTTAACATCAGCACTATCACTGAACCACACATGATTGAGCCAACTTTCTTGTCTCACAGCTCACTCAGTTTGCATTCTGGAAATATCTTTTTTTTTCATTCATCTGAACACCTACAAATTGAATACAGACATTAAACAATTCTGTATGTGTCTTGGGATTTTTTTTTATCATCATGTGCTTTATAGGTATATGTTGCACACTGATGCAAGGTTTTAATTTTTACAACATTGTCCCAGTGAACCACTGATTATATGGCCACCCTTCATTTTCACCTCTCTTAAGCTCGATGTCTCAATTTGAATTAGCCTTTATAAATTAAAAACAGAAATTCAGTCCATTCAATTTGAAAATACTCTATCAATCCTGAAGCAGAATTAAACGCTGGTGTAACTCATATTTTTTTAGTTTTTCAAAGAGTTATTTTAGAAGCTGATGGCTGCAGACAGAAAGGATCTCCTGTAGCGGTACACATCTGAATAAGTCTCCAACCAGACACAGTTGTTTTTGTGTCTTTTTTTTTGAACAGACACCATTAGTCTCGTAAAGACAGTGCTCAGGGTTGTCCATAGCTTTCTTGATTTGATGTAAAATCCTTCTTTGCACCATCATCTCCAGTGGCTACAGAACAGAACCGATATTCTCTATCAGATTTTCAAAGCCATTTTAAGTGACTGCCTTTGATGAAGAATATTTTAGAAAGAACAACTACAAGGTTTTTGTTCTTGTTTTTGTTTTTTTTCTGACTCTTTATGGACAAAGATAAAACTATAAAGCTGATGTGTACTCAACTTTGAATCTATTATGTTTAGCTTTCTTCCTGAAACCGGCCCTGGTTGCTGAATACATACATTCTTATATCATGAAGTTATTTTTACACAGTTAAGTAATAGTTTTAATCTTAGTAAGATATTTAAACTGGAAGTAATATTCACCTATTGAGGAGCAAAGTCAGAGTCCTAAGTTTGAATTTGTCTGACATGGACCGTTTTCAACTTAAAGGACTTGGAGGTCATCTGGTAAACTGTGAAATTACCAGTGGAAATATGTAAAAAGATGCAAATTCAAGAAAGACGTTAATGCTGCAATAGCCATGCATTTTAATATTGATTACTGAGAAAGGTACAAATAAATGTCAGTGTTTCATTTTTAATAAAATTTTGTTAAAACCTGAGATTCATTTTACATGACTTAAGATGCTTGTCTCATTTCCTATAAGCAAGAACTGAAAATCACTTTAATCCTAAATCAGTGTGAATAATTTGGGTCTTAACTATGTGTCTGTCTTTAACTCGCCAACACAGACGGACCAAAACACATACGCACCACTTTCTCAGTTTCCTGCTTTGTGTCTCATTAATCAATGACAGATTATCATGAACGCTTTCATGATTACAATGTTCCTCAGGACTTTCAGTTCAGAAGGAAAAGCAAATTAGCTATCCAAGATCACAATTAGGGAATTTTTCACTCTGAAAACACTGGAATGTAAACTTTCTAAAATTCCACCTGCAAACAGGAAAACACATTATTAAACATATACACATTAATGCACTGCCAGGATACGAAGCGCACACATAGTCTAGGCTTCACGAGTGAGTGGGCTGATTTATGTTGCTCATTGAACATGATATATGCTCCAACATTTGATCACAGCAGAACACTTATCTATTCTAATCTGAGCAGTAAAACCATCTCCAACCTGCCTATTCATCTGCATTACATGCAAGAGATTACATCTCTCAGTTGAAGATCATGTCTAATTCCTTTGAAAGGGGAAGAAACCCTGTGAAAATGCAACCAGGCTTAAAAGGATAACCTCTTTGTCTTGAAATAAGGAGAGAAAAACACACACACACACACACACACACACACACACACATTTTTATCCTTCACTTGCTCCAATTTGCACTGAAAGCATCCCTTCTTTCCTTCTTGCCCACATCTGTTCAAGTGAGGGAAAAAGCAGAAGCTTCTGTTTTAATCTTTAAACGCTAAACAAACAGTAACTCCTGCCGTCGCCTTCATTTTATGTCTAAAAGCATACACTGGTGCACCTAAATATTTTATAATGTGTGCCTGATAACAGTGGATAACGCAGTGGATAATGAAAAGGTGCACACCAGAGCGGAGCGGGTGGTGGCCGTTCTTTTAGGATATGCCTGCCTCATTCGTGTAGGTGTGTATGCAAATAGTGGACAGAGCCAGAGATCCTTGGTAATATAATCAATAAGTAACAAGAAAAAAAAATATGAGAAATGCTACAAAGTAAAAGAACAAAAAATCAACACTTTACAGGCTTTGCAGATATTTACAGCTGTCCAGGGTCTCCAGCTGGACGTTAGAGGCCCGAATCATCCTTGAGCAACAAAAAGTAACTGCTTTGCCTCAGTTACACGCAAACATAAGTAGACCTTTATAATTCGAGTTTGATATCTGAATGCTATTTGAATGCTATTGTAAATATTTTTTTTACTGTTCTTTTTCTATATAGATGAATGATTATCAGACTTTTCCACCATGCTTGTTTTGAAATAAATAATCAATTAAATCTTGGACCTCAATATTCCCAATATTTCCACGATGGGTATGATTACATAGGGCTTGTGGTGCCAGTAAGGAGTACACAGTTGGCTACCGGGGCCACTTATTTTTTTTAACATTTATGAGAGAAAAAAAAAACAGGTTTCATCAAGTTACAAACCTAATTAACATGTTTTTCTGTCCTTTACATTTAGCTATTTTTTAAAAAAGTTCTCATATCCTAACCTGTGATAACAGTATAGTCCAACTTAAAACAGTGTATGTTTAAAATGAATTGAGCAACGGAAATGATGATAAAAAAATGTTGTTATTCTCATTTTCCGAAAAGTGAGTGAGTGAGTGAGTGAGTGAGTGAGTGAGTGAGTGAGTGAGTGAGTGAGTGAGTGAGTGAGTGAGTGAGTGA
>CAEGAF010007946.1:0-16566 GCA_903067075.1 Micropoecilia bifurca
GTGTGTGTGTGTGTGTGTGTGTGTGTGTGTGTGTGTGTGTGTGTGTGTGTGTGTGTGTGTGTGTGTGTGTGTGTGCGTCCCACCCTGAGCTCTCCGATGGATGACAGTAATCCTGCTCCATAAGCTCTGAGCTGACCGTCCTGTTTGCAGAGTCCAAACTCGATGGTGAAAAAATAACACTGAAACAGAAAAGCAGTGAGTGTTTTTGGAGAGCAGCGCCACCCTCAGGCCATTCAGTGTAACTGCAGTTAGTCAGTGGTGACCTATGCTGAACCACTGAGTCACATGACAGCTCACAGCCAATCAGAGCAAAGTGTACAGGTAAGCTGTGACGCTGTTCACCCAGATGTTTTTGACTGGATTTATATAAACTGGATTTATATGAAGTGTCAGAACTAAATAAATAAACTGAAGCTGATCTGCTGTCATCATCAAACAGTTAATCAGAAATTAACTCTGTGAACAAATACACCAAGAAACTTTATAGAAATGTTCTTCCTGAGGTAAGTCACCCAAATGTCCGCAGGACTTTCCCTAAAGTGATCCTGAGGTTTTCTATAATTTACATTAAATAGTCTTCATGCGATGGGATGGGTGGGTCTACCAGCCCACTGGTTCCCACTCACTGTGGCCAGTTTCTGCACATCCTCGTCTGTTGCTCCCAGTGAGGCCAGGCCGATCTCCTGGGAGAACTGGGCGAACTTTGGGTCGGCCAGCAGGGGAACGTGACCCAGCAGCTCATGACACGTATCTCTGAGAACAAACAGACGCTGTTTGGACCAGCAGACCAGATGTTCTGGAGGAGGGTGGTTATCTAGGCTAAATATAATTATGATTATTTAAAATGAAATATCTGACTTTTTATTCCAATTGAAACTCATTGGTTTGGTTTGAAATTAGATTGATTAAAGTGAAACCAGTTCAAGGGTTTAAGTGTTGCTATGCCGGTCAGACAACAAATTATTGTAATACACAATAATGTTGGTTTGAGATCATTTTGAAGTGATATAAAGACATACTAATAATGCAAGAACACATTCTTAAGGATCAATAATCTTTAAATTTAAATGAACATTTTTAATACTGGAACTGGAAGACATTTTAAATATCTAAAATAAATAAACAAAACAACAGAAACAACAATAAATTATAAAGTTTCTATGAGCAATATTGTCCTAACTAAGAAGGGCTAGTTGATACCAAAGAACCAAACTGAAGACTTTAGTCATCCAGTTTTTGGTAGAAAGAATGAGAAATGAAGCAAATGAAAATTATTGAGCTCATTTTAATTTGCAATGAGATTTATTGATATCGGTGGCAGACCTAAGTGTTGCTTCTTCTCTCTGGGTCTGCAAAGACTTGATCCTGACATTGAACCAGACATACAACTAGAAACCGTTTGGTAAGGAAAAACCACAAGACAAAAGGAGGTATGTGAAGTTTATGGAAGAAATAGATTAATGAGAATTCAGGGAAATGATACGACTGTGAGCTGGATGAGATTACAGCGCAGCAGATTACAGGTTGGGACTCACGGTTCTGGTGTGTAGAGGGGGTCAGTGCTGTGGCGAATGTACTGAGTGCAGTTAAACACTCTGTAGGCCAAACCAGCCAGGAAGTCTCTGGGGGAAAGGTAACCGGCCACAGGTCGCACCGTGAAGCCAGAACGCTCTGAAACACACAGGAAGTGATGTCACTCCTCCTCTTGATGATGATGGAATAACAATATTGTTCTATCTCGTTTGCTTAAAACTTTCAGTTATGATAAAGTTCACAAACTCTCATCACTGAAGTTTTGCTACTGACTTTCTGAACTTTTTTTCTCCTACTACTCTCCCTTATTGTATTATCAGCAGATTCTGCTGCATGGGTGTTAAAGTTTTATAACAATATTTTGCAGTACCATCATGGCAACAATAAGTGACTATAATCACTATTATTACATCTTTTTGGGGTATAACATATGACTATGTGTATCATAGCAATAAAATCCATACAAACGCATAATGTTCTTGAAAAATATACCATTTAATAAACTTCTTTAAGACACCAGTCACATGAAGAGTGATTGGTATCAACACCAAAATTGACAGGTCAGTTTTGGAGGTTTTTAAACATCATTAATTGGAATTTATTGTGCCAATAATAAATCAAAATCCTTATTCTGATAAGAAATGTATCACAATAAATGATTGATACGATAAATGTCCACCCCTACTTATTGTGACTTTGAGAAACATGCAGAAGTTTGTTTTAAGTCAATAACATTTATACCAATAAGTTTTAGTTCCAACGTCAGATTTTTTTTTTTCTATTTATAACATCGGAAAAATATCTTACTATTTGATCTAATCTGCCAATGGAAGTAGTACTTTATATCAATATTCAATCATTTTTAACCTAAAACATCTTGCTGAAAAGCTACTTGTAAATTAGTTTTCTCTCATCTCAAGTATATCAAGATATTTGCACTATAAACTACACAAAAATGCTTTGTATGATATTGTGTTTTACAGCAGTGGTCTCCAACCCCCGGTCCGTGGACCGGTACTGGTCCATGGACCAATTGGTACCGGGCCGCGCACGAAATAATTAAATATTTCCGTTTTATGTATTATTTGAGTCTGGAGGATCTTTTATTTTGAAAATCCTTTAACCAGATTCTCTCGGTTACTTGCCGCCAACACGGACCCACAAGCAACAAAATGAGTAAGAAACAGATCAGATGTCTTTGGAAAGTTTCTTTGCAAAGGGGAAAAGGCCCAGAGAGACAGGAGGATGGATTTATCCCGGACCGGTAGGTGAGTCCCACATTACAACCCCGCTCTGCGTAACATGCGGCGACCGGCTGCTAATGAGGCAATGAAGCTTCACGCTGCTTCACCACATAGAGACCAAGCAGGCTGTGGATATGAGCAACACTTCGGGTGTCATTGACTTTCGTCACTTCCTGATGGACGTCTGGTTGCAGAGAAACAAGCTCAGGGCTCCGTTAGTCATCGTGAGTTAATCGTGAGTGAAAGTCGGTATATGCAGGAACACCACAGATCATTTAATCTTCATGCCAGTATGGCAGATATGTTAGTAGGTATGTTTTTCCCCCTGACTTTCAGTGTTGGATATTTGGTTACAACTGGAATGAAGAAGGTTTGTGACAAATAGTTTCCTGGTAATGAAGTAGACAAAAGCAGCTCTCAGTGCGAGATTACTTCCTCTGGAAACGACTCTGAGTACGACATTTTTGATTCCTTTCTTTTCAACCCTTCCCCGGCTGAGAAGGAAACCTCCCCGGCTGGCTCTTACAGCTGCTGTACACGCAGGAGGCCCCACCTCTGAGAAAACGGGAGACGTCCTCCAGCTGCGGGATGTTATCCTCCCGGTAGCCACAGTGTTTGGTGAGCAGCGGCAGGTTCTTCAGGTACTCTCTGCATGCGTGGGTCGGGTACAGCTTGGTCAGCTCTCGGAACACGACGCCCCATGTCTTCACCTCCTCGGAGGTGTACTCGATCCGAGGGATGGGCTGCCCACTGCCGAAGGACAGTTTAGGGTAAAAGCATGTGGGGTAGGGATGCAAATTGATCTTATTGATCGACTAACGGTTAATTGATAAGCCGCCACTTTCTTAAAAACCTCAGTTTTCTCTTGTATGAAGACAATCTATCGTCTTTCCATAACATAAGTCTTTCATAACACGCTGGATTTAAACACAAACATTAAAACCATTGTGAAACTAATGGAACTTGTTTAGTGTTTATATTTCAAAACAGAACCGCATAAAATGTATTTTGCACCCCACACCGAACGTTGAACTATTTCGTTTTCCTGTTCTGGTTTGCCGCCGCCATGTTGCTAACGGCTCTGCTTAAAGATGAGCCGTTAGTGTTAATCCAGATCTTGGCAGTATTTGTATCAAACCTCCATCCTCCAACTTATAAACCAACTTATCGGAGCGCCCTCCAATACAGCAGCGCCCTCTGCTGTATTGACGGCCAAACTACAACACTAAACAAATGTCTAAACGGACTTAATTGGTTTTTCTACTCTTGTTCTTTGGGGATTGGCACAAAAATTGGGGGTATAAGACAGAGTATTAGGACCATTATGGATGGAAAAAAAGGAGAAATAAATTCCTGCCAAAAACCTGAGATTGCTCTCAGATATTTTCTAGGAAAAAGCATGGACATTTCTGAGGTCAAAAATTCAAAAAATTTGGTAAGAAAAAAACAAAACAAAAAAAGATACAAATTTAACTTTTGAAATTGAAACTCCTAAGTTTTTTCTGCAAAGTTTCTGAGAGTAATCTCAAAATTTGATAGCTTTTTGTCCTCAATATACTCCTTCCTTTTTTCTATCAATTGCCCTAATATGACATAATTGAAGGTGTGCGTGTGTTTTTAATTAATCAGTTTTAACATATTTTAATTTAATAAACTATTAGACAATCGTAGGACGATTAATTGTTTGCGTCCCTACGGTGGGAGCTAAGGTTCTATCCAAAACTGGTCTTTTACGTACGTTGATACAGATACACAATGCATTATTTTTATTTAATAAACAGAGAAAATGTGCCAGATTTGCAGAAAAATATGTGAATATTGCTGATATAGTCCACCTGGATCAATATAAAGAAATCAGGACTGGTGAAATCCGGTGACTTACAATTTGTAGTTCATGGCCACCTCCACAAAGTACTTCCTGCGCTGACGATAAACGTTATCCTTAAAACCCTAACAGAAGGAGGAACAGAGACAAGAACTTCCTCAGTTTGGCTTTCTGTATGATCATCTGACTCATCAGAAATGAATTTAGATGCACGAGCGTCACACACTTATAAACTCACAGGATGGTCTGCATCCAACTCCGACCCGTACATCAGCACTCTGTGTGAACACTGATCCAACTCTGAGATTTTCATGGGAAACCAGGGAACATCCTCTTCGTCTGGGAAAACATAAAAATTAACTTAACACTTTGAAACTTTTTCCAACCCATTAATGTCTTGTATCTGTGTTGTATCCGCACCCGCCTCAGCTGACCAAACATGTGCAGGCGTGTTGAAGGAGATGATGTTGACGTGATCTTTGAGGTGCTGCAGAAGCTCATTGAACTCTTTCTTGCTGCATTTGCAGTCGGCAAAGATCTCCACCTCGTTAGGAACCCGCTTCGACATCCGGGACTCGATGTGGTTCAGGTTGACCCGTCTCTCCTAGAACAAGAGGATGGAGGTTGGATACAAATACTGCCAAGATCTGGATTAACACTATTTTTTTGTCTAGTTTCTAGTGCAAATATCTTAGTAATTGAAATAAGACAAAAACCAACTTACAGGTAAGTGTTCAGCAAAATATAGGAGCTTTTAAGTCAATAATTCCTGAATATTGATTAAAAAGTACTAGCTCTGCTAGCAGATTACTTCACTTATGGGGAGACATTTTTTCCATGTTATGCACTGCAAAGACAAAATTTTATAAAATATTTTGGTCTAGTTTCCTAGATCTGAGTCGGAGTGTAGTTCTGGTCCTGAATATGGTTCTGGTTCTGACCTGGAAGAGTCTGAGCGCTTTGACCAGACAGCCAACCTCGTTTTTCAGAGAAAACACCACTGCCGTTTTCCCAGAATCCTCTCCGTTTTCGCCATCGGGCTTCTCATTGATTGGACAGAAAGATGTCCGTCTGGACTGATGATGGTGATGAAGAACAAAACAAAAACAACAAATTAGATCAGAGGACATTTACTCAATTACATCATTTGTCTCATTTTTAAAAAAATACAATGTCAATTAATGGTTTATTAATTAAAATGAGTTCAAATCCATCCGCTTAAACCTTCTTGTTTAAGTGTTGTAGTTTGGCTGCCATCCAACAGAGGGCGCCGCTGGTCATCTTGAAGCGGAACCATTGATAGAGAAACAGAAACCCACCATTAAAACCAAAAAGAAGAAGAAACAAAATGGCGAAGTGACCATGCCAGAGCGGGAAAGTCCGGTGTTCGATGGAAAATGCACTTTTGCGATACTCGACAAGTATCCCAAGTTTCATAATATAATCCAGAATATTATGAAAAATTTAATCCTTTATTTTATTTAGTGACGGTCGACCCTCTTCATCCAAGAGAAAAGAAAATGGGCGCTTATTAATTAATCGATAAGCTCAATCAGGCTGAAATGAAACAGCAGAACATCTCAAAAAGCCCAGAACCTTATTGGCTTCTGCTAGTTTTTCCCTACAATGACTATGGATCCTGGAAGTTCCGACCCGGAGTGAAATAACCGGAACCTGCTGCTCTTATCTGACGTCGTCGACTGTTCAAACAGAGGATCTGCAGCTGTTGTTTCCTGAATTAAACATGGAGATGCTGACAGACACAGAGGACGACGTGCGAACCATCAGGTGCAGCACACAAGATCCACCTTTCTGTTCCAGACACAGTCAGGTGAGGAACGATGACCAATAATCAATCAGGCTGCAGGTTCTGAATGGGCAGAACCAGCTGGAAGGAGTATTTTTAAAAACTTATAGTCTAAAGGAGAACATGAGTCCAGAATCTGAGCTTTACAGTCAGAGCAGAAGGATTACAGAGTCACAAATTTCAAATTCTGCAGATCTGATGAACACTTTTCATTGATTGATAGAAAATGATAATATCTGTATTTCATCTTGATTTTAAAGAAGTTAACAGGAACTGGATCCCAGATAAATTGAATCTAAGAGTCAGATTAATGATTTTCAGGAATAATACAAGGGGTACGGAGGACTGATCCTGCCAAAATTGGCAATAAATATTGAAATAAATGGCTTGAAAAAGTAATTAAGCTACCAAATATTGCATCCAAAAATAAAAAAATGAAAATGTTCCCAACCTATTTGATTAGTGTGACATGAATTATTATTTTAAGTAGTATTATTGAAACATCATCACTACTATACAATATTTAGTTTTATTTCCAGTCTTATCAGTTTCTTTTGTATTTCATTTTTTTCTCAAATTTTTTATCTTCTATCCTTAATATTTTTATTGCCATAATTTTATCAATCATATATACTTTAAGTTTTTTTTCTCACCATGCATTAATTTCTTTTAAAATATTTTCTCCATTCATTTATTTCTCAACTGCTTAAAGTTTTCAGATGTTTTTCCGTTTTGTTGTCTTTTCTTTTCATTTACATTTATTTCAAAGTTTTGGCAGGATACATCCTCCAAACTGGTTAACATTCCAACAATGGAGACCTGAACTTTAACTGAATGGAACATTTCTGGATATTTCACTCAATACAGTGAAGATTTTTAAAAATGTTTCTCTTCATTTCATTCATAAATATGAAAAACTAATAAAACCTGATCCATCTCATTTAATCTGTTATAACCACATTATTGCCCCTGCAACTAAGAGTTTTGTCTCCAAACTGACTGTTCACCAAAATTTACCTAAATTACTTTTTATAAAAGAAAATTTGTAGAAGAAATCAAATGATAAAATATACAAAGTAAATATTCCCTGACTTTTCTGTTCATTAAGCAGTTTTGAACCAGTAACAATAAGTTTGAAGCAGCTAATAGAGACAAACAGGAGGATTTTCCTCTTCCAAGGTGAAGAATCTCGACCCGGATTGAAGTTCTGCACTGACAAAACTGAGCTGTACCACCTGAAATCAGATCCAGAGATGAGAGAGGGATGAAGAGGAGGAGGAGTCCAGTCTCTCACCATCTGTCCCCCGGTGTGCCTCTGCTGATGCTGGTGGTTGTGCTGGTCAAACATGGCCGAGTCCAGAGACATCCCCCTCCTGGACCAGTACTTGCTGGAGAACATCATCATGGCGGGCTGCATGCGCGGTATCGGCTCCGGCCCGCCGTCCTTCATCACATGGGCCGAAGCCATGGGGAACCAGTGGGTGTACGAGTACCAGGGCTCCAGCCTGCCGTCCGGATGATGCTGCTGATGCTGAGGACCAGAACCGCCTCGCCTCCACCTAAATACTCCCATAGGAGGGGGGGGGGGGAAGAAGAGAAGCTCCGCCCACTGATGGAGGGGGCGTGTCCACAGAATGGATGGACCCAAACTGCTGCAGAAGGGAGAGAACAGAAGGGAGAGAAGATCTCATGGGAGGATAAAAGTTAGAATGTGAGGGTGTGAAATACCTGGCAGGGCGGAGCTTCACAACATCTGGATTAGGAATTCAAATGATACATGGTTCCCACAGGTCTGAACCGGGAGTGATCTGCATCATCCTAGAAGGCAAGACCCATGGATTCAAGACCAGCAAAATGGAAAAAAGTATGGACATCAATGTGCAAAAGAAAAAAACATGAACAAAATGGCTGCTGTTGGGAAGATATGGAAAAGATGGAGAAGGAAAACATGTCAGACAAAGTGGACAAGCTGCCTCTGATGTAGTTCATTACCTGGAGAACGTAAAGAGTGCAAACATCATGGAGGAGCTTCAAGGCCTGAAATCTATGGACGCATAAAATCAATGTTTAAAGGGATTTGTAAATGAACTCTACACATGAATAACAAGGATCTGGTGGCTGGCAGATAAACATGTAGGCCAGGGGCGGAGCTACAGAGGGGGGTGGGGGGACGGTTGCCCCCCCGAATGGGCCGATGGAGGCCCGGGTCTGGAGGAGCCAGGGAGAGGAATTGATTCAAGTCGCTCGAATGTCTGATTATAGACTGAGAAAGTGAGAAAGTGCGCCCCCGCTGTTGAGGAAGGTGTATTTAATGTCACAGCTAAGCTAATTTTGGCAGTGAGTAAATATCACTGATGTTTATCTTAGTATTACAGAGAGGTTGGTAGAGTACTCAAATTGTAGCAGAGTAATGGTTGTAATGCATATGTCAAAAAAACATTTTGCACTGGCTGTTTCCATTAAATAAGGAATAAAATTAAAATCACACATGAATACATTTGTAAAAACATCTTGCCATCATTCACCTACTTCCTGCCATTGTCTTTGTCTTTTCCGCCAGTAGTAACACCCGGTTATTGTTCATGTTGCATTTTTGCCAAATACACCAATTTTAATATAGCTGTTAAAAACACCTTATCCTAGAGCAGAAACTTGAATTACTCTTCAAGTCGGTGTACTTTCTATAAGCTGATTTATTTTTGTAATTACAATTTCTGCAAATGTACAGTCGATGGAAACGCAGCTACTGACTTGTTTATATTTCCAGGCTGCATTTTCATCCCTGTTTCTGCTTTAATAAACTCTGTTTTCTCAGAACTGAAGGCTTTTCTGTTGTCTAAATGTCAAGTCTGGCCTCCGTTACAGTGAGGATGAGGAGCAGCAGGTGAAGCTCTGACTGACGCTCCGTCTCTTCAGGAAGCAGCTGATAAGCAGCCGCAGCTATCGGCCGCCTCTTTCCCAATTTCCTGCAGAACAGGAAATGAAAGCCGAGCAGCTTTGTTCTGGTTCTGAGCAGCTTTATGAGCAGATGGCAGGTGATACCGCCGGCCGCCTCTCCACCTTCAAATGGCTCCTATCAGACCAGGAGGAGGAAGAGACGCCCATCAGCGCCATGAAAGCTGCTCAGCTGACATTTAAAGGAAGGAGGAATCGACAAATGTGACATTTTAGAGTCAACCAGGGAAAAAAACAGGCCATAAGTAGGGATGCAAACACTGTTATTAATGGATTTAATTACAATTAACGTTTTATTGTGGCTAATCAACTGAACAGGTTGCTGAGAATTATCGGATGACACTTCTATGTCTTTAATTCTGGTTTAAAAACAGCAACATTTAAGACTTTGTTTGATTTGTAAAAGTTTAAAGCACTGCGCTGCAGAGTTGATATCAATTAAAAGTAAAAAAACAGCTGTAAAAATACATGTCAAACAAAATGGCGGCTTTCTGTGTGTTGACATCGCTGACTTCTGTCTATAGCTCTGGTTGTTAGTGGGAACCCTGTCTATATCACCATCTCTACACAAGAACATCGTTTAAACTTCTAAACGATCTTTGGGCTGCTCTTGGTCCGATCCCACACCTTGGACCCGTTTGCCTGGACGACCCGAGCCAAATAGATGAGGTGGCAGAAGGGAAAACTCAAAGCCAGAATCAGTTCCCTTCTCTACACTTGGTTCTGATTGGCTGTGGCTTCTTCCTGAGGAGGACATTGGCTGACATGAGTTCAGAACAAGGAAAGATTTCCTGGATCAGTTGACTTGTGTCTCTGCTCTGTCGGTCGTGGCACATGGCTGCTGGTACTGAGCCTGGTTCTGGTTCTGTTGGAAGTTTCTTCTTCTGCTCCACTGCCACTACATGCATGCTGTAGTTCCCCTGTATGAGGAGCTGCTGTAAAGTCAACAACTCAACACAAGCAATTTGCTGTCGCCCCCTGCTGGTCAGATGGAGTCAGTGCTGTAAGTAACGACTCCATACAATTTGCTGGGTTTTATTTGGTACAAACTTTTTAAACTACTTTAATAATCAACTTAGCTTATTTTACTGGCAATTTAAATACATATTTTATTAAAACTGAGAATCCAGGGGAGTAAAACTCAAGATTTTTTTTTAATTTTTCAAAATGTTTCTAAGAACAAAATGATATTAGAAATAAAATACAGAAACGGTTTTAAAAATATATTTTTTACATATATGACAACATCCATAACCACATGGATTCAAATGGAAATTCCTCATTGATTTATGTTCCAATGTAACAAGTTTAAGGTTGAATTTTTATCTCCAGAAGTAATGAGTTTAATGTAGTTATTAGTGTGCAAATATAAAAAGTTTTAAGAGGTTTGAAGGTAATTTTTAAAAAAATATCATACATTGTACTTTTACCAAAAGATAAAGCACAATAGTACAGAGTGAGATGCCTTTTTTGGTGTTTTCAGTGTGTTTTTTCAAACTTTGGAAGCAGAAATTATAACGAAAACAGAAGGAGAAATGGATTGAACAAATATCAACTTCAATACTCTTTAGTAGCTTTAGTAAGGGAGGCTTAGGTGAGTGTGAAGACTCAATGTATGTACATGATGATGACTTTAATGATCATTAAGCAGGTGATGAACCTAATTGAAACCCTTAATGTCCTCCTCCTGCAGCTGCAGAAACAGTTGGAGCGGAGCAATCTGAGGACGATGAGGATGAAGCCGTTCATACGCAGAGACCAAAACCTTCATTGGCAGCTTTTTAATGAAAGAAAATAATGCGCCTCAGTTTGGGACAAACTGAGCCGTTTAAGGACGTCACTTTGGGCATTTACACCTTACAGATAAAAAACAAACAAATCAATAATCAGCTGATGCGTCGATAATAAAATACTGATTAGCTGCTGTCGGCAAGAAGGACAGATTCTGCGGCAGCATCTGATCTGCAGGCGAGTTCTGACTCAGGAAACAGATAAACACGCGTGTGGCACATGTGAGAGTCCATAGGAGTCGCCACCCGCTCCTGTCCGTCCTGCAGGTCAGGAGTTTAGAAAACATCAGGAGCAAAGAGACGATACAAGAAGTTAGAAAAATAAGATTCTGAATAATCTGTGATCCTTTGTACACCTTTGCCGGTTCCTTCTGGGAGCCACATGGCGCCCCCTGCTGACCTACAGTCAGTCTGTGCGTTAACTATGACGTGAAAACCCCCCTGCAGCTGTTCTGGGGTCTGTTGTCTCTGCAGTGTCCGTTAGAACAGGGATCCTGCTGCTGGACGGGCCGAGACCCGGAGTCCGCCTGGCTGGAGACTCGGTGCTGCATGTCGAAGCCCAGGATGGAGCTGATGGAGTGAGGCAGGTCCTGCAGAGGAGGAGCGGATCAGAATCAGAACCGGGTCCTGGTTCTGGTTAAACCCACACCAGGAGATCTAAACTGGACCATCTGAGTCTCAGTTAGGGATGCTAAGAATCAGAAAAAGATCCAGTCTTTTTCAAAGTAGAGCCTCAGAAAGTTAGAAAAAAATATATAATAAAAAACATGAATCTAATACATTTTCAAACCATACATTTTAAGTCTTTTTAATATGAAATAATCTGTAATATGTTTTTCAAACATCATTATAAGATTTCAATAAGTTATTGAAATGTTAGGAGCCATGCTAATCTTTCTGACCAGCTACCAGTTAAATTTATCCAGCTGCGTTGCTCCTCAAGCTAAACTAGTGCAAAAAGAAAGATTAACAAAATCACAACATATAACGTTTTCCTTGGCATCAAGACGTTTGGGACTCTCTTAGTTAATTTTTGATATTATGGTTAATTGTTTTAAAATTAGTACCAATCGATTAACTAATAACGTCCCCGCAGACTTTCATTCAGTGTTGCAGTTTATCCACCTTCCACAAGAGGGCGCCGCTGAGCGAAGCCAGTTACATAAACAAAGATGGCAGCGCTATCAGATAAAGGGAAACCCAGAGTCTGGTGTGCGATGAAAAATTCACTTAATGCGATTCTTTAAGTATAAACCCTCGACAAGCTGCTTAAGCTCCACAATGTTTTATCTTTTTTAAATCCAGCAGTTTTAGTACATTCAAAAATCAAACAAAACTCTGGTTATGTCAAAAACAGAACCGTACCCACTTTTAATGTTTTACATTTTTCTGTTTGTATACATAATGTTGCGTTATTTTAACTGATTATCACTTCAATTTTAGAGAAACCTTTTAAAAGCCCATCTAGGGACAAGTGCTGCGAATTAGCTGTTGCTATTGCACCATGATGCAAACATGGGACTGCTGTTTTATTCAGTTTGTCTATGTTGATGTGTGTCGGTCCCTATCAAATAAACTTTATATATATATATAAATATCTTCATACTAGAGAAAACCCAAGTTTCTAAGGAAATTGTTCATCAATTAATTAACAGACAGATGAGCTCAATGAAGTCTAGATGAATCACTTATCCATAACTTGTATCCCTCGTCTCAGTACAGAACTGGTATTTAGTAGAAACCGCCTCAGAAACAAGCGGAGATCCCTGGAGCTGAACTGGAGTCACGTTACCATGGTGACCAGGTTCACACAGAGGCGGTGAAAACTCAACACCCACCTTACAGCTGCGGATCTGAAGGTAGATGCCCTCGGCTTTCTGCAGGATCTCCTCGATGTTGAGCTTCATGGAGAGCTCGTTGATGTGCTGGAACAGAGGAAACCCGATCGATAGGCGCCATTGATCTGATCGTTCATCACGAGAACCTGACTGAGCCAATCGGCTGGAGCCAATCGGCTCTGCGTTACCTTCAGGATCTCGTTGAAGCCGTAGTTCTCCTCCATGATCTTCTGCTTCTCAGAGTCCAGGATGGCACAGCAGACCAGCAGGTGGAAGTTCTGGCAGGGCAGCTCGGTCCACATGACCTGAGGATGGAGGGACACGACGTCCTCAGGAACCAGAACCAGATACAGGAAGCAGAACCAGGGACTGGCTCTTACCTCACAAATACAAAGCTCAAAGAAGTCCACGACAATTTTTCATGATAATAAACTGTATTGCTGCTAAATTTACAGATTGTCCGACGGCGCGTTAAGGCCATTACAGGCAGAAACAAAAATCTCAGAGATATTTTAGAAAAAACAAGGACATTTCTCAGTTTGAAAAGTGAAATATGTTTTACTCTCCATCCATCCATTTTCTTTACACCATGTCCCTTAATGGGGTCAGGAGGTGCTGGTTCCTCTCCAGCTAATGTTGTAGGTGGGAGGTGGGGTCACCCTGGACAGGTCACCAGTCTGTCACAGGGCAACACAGAGACACACAGGACAAACAACCACACACACTCACACCTAGGGCCAATTTAGACAGACCGATTAACCTGACAGTCATGTTTTTGGACTGTGGGAGGAAACTGGAGAACCTGGAGAAAACCCGCCAAGCACAGGGAGAACATGCAAACTCCATGCAGAAAGACCAGGCCGGGAATCAAACCCATAACCTTGCTGCAAGGCAACAGCTCTACCAACTGCACCACTGTGCAGCCCCTGAAATATTTTTTACTTTACAAAAAAGGTACAGAAGTCACTTCGATAGAGACACAGATCGTATCTTTTTGGGGCTGAAAAGATTTAAATTGGGCCGATCAGACCACAGTGAAGAAGCTGTGTGAACGCAGCCTAAATGATGTTACGGGTTCTGAAATCTGCAGTAAACCGGCTAGAAGGACCCTCATCGGATCCGACCTCCAGACTGACCTCCCAAAGCCGCAGGACATCGCTGAAGATCAGCTCCCTCTTGAAGCGGATCAGCAGCCAGCGGAAGCAGAAGTACAGATACCCGGACTCCTGGGACTCTGAAACACACAGAGCCACGTCAGAGACACGGGTCCAACACGGGACCGTGGCCAGAGCCCGACCCGAACAAACCGGCCGCTCCATACCGAGGTAGTTCCAGAACGCCAGGTCCAGCAGCCTGAGCAGCGTGCTGAGCTGGATCAGCTGCGTCTTCATGCCCTGCATCTGCTCCTCAAAGTTCTGGTGCTGCAGCAAAAACAAACCCAACATGTCAAATTTTAATGGACCATCAAACATGGATGGTTCTGGTTCGCAAAGGCTATATTGTTGGTTCTGGTTCCGGTCGGGTTCTCACCATCTGGTCCATGAAGGAGACGAAACACCAAAACGCATCGACCTCGTTCTCCATGACGAACAGGATCGGCGACAGCAGGTCGCTCATCCCCTGAACGTAACCTGGAGAAACACGGCGGGTCGGTCAAAAACCGGAGGGAGAAACAGAACCCGGTCGGTTCTGGAGACCCAGAGCGGTCAGAACTGCTGTTCAGGATACTGTGTGCTTCACCTAACAACCAAACAAAGTGCAACTTTATAACACTGCTCTGTGAGGCAGAAGCTTGGAAACTGTAGCTCTGAGGAGGAGCTGCGCCTTGAAGGCGGGGCTATGTCCACCCAGGTGTTTTGCACAGCTGAATGGTTGCCATGGAGATTAAAGGATTTCTCAAACATGCATGGAAGAATCAAAGCAACACTCCGGGTATGTTTATGATGTGGGAATAACGTTATAACTTAATGTAAAGCTCAAAAGAGTTGATTTTACATGATGCTGCCCCTTTAAGGATGATTATCATCACATTTTTTTAATCGCTGATTAGCCTCAATCATCTTCCTGCCAACTTTTAATGAGGGGACATGAACACAGGAGAACCAGCGAGCGGCGTGAAGCTCTCACCCAGGTCGAAGTCGTACATGCAGTAGGTCATCAGGATGTCGTGCAGCAGAGTCAGGCCCGGGTTGTTCAGACCTTCGTAGAACCGGTTCGTTCGGTCTGTTCGGTTCACGTCTTTCTCTGCGGCAGAAGGAAAACAAACATGGACGTCTAACACTAGCTTCAACGTTTGGCCTCCTTCTGGTGTCACACAGCATTTCTGCTCCAGTCTCCATCAGAGGAGGAGAAACAAAAACTTAGTGGAAACGTTACAGATCAACATGAAGAAAGGCGGCATAAATGTCTGCAATTCAAAATAACTATATGGAGGTGAAAAGAGCAGGATCAAAGCTTCAGCTAAACATCTGGTCATAACTTAGAGCAGCGGTGCTCAAAGTGCGGCCCGGGGGCCATTTGTGGCCCTTGAACTGATTTTATGTGGCTCCCAACTGCAATTGATGCAGATTGACACTTTTTTAAAATTTGTAATCAGGGTAAAATTATTACCAACATAATTTTCTTACACTGGAAAGTGTTAAGTACAACACAAAGTATTTATCTTTTTATGACAAAGCTTTTATAATAAGTACTATAATAAGCATAATTAGCATTTATTCTGAAACTGTTACTGAAAATGTGACTTTGATTCACCCAAATCAGCTTTAATCTAATTTAGTGAATTAAATTTAACAAGCATCTTAAAATAAGGTGACCAAATCTTGTTCTTCAAACTAAGAATACATTTGTTTACATTTTGAAAACTTGATTTCTTTCTCTGAATACAGTAAACATGCAAAATAATTTTTACATTTTTGAATCCATGGTGAATAACATCTCTTTCCTACAACAAAACAACTTTATTTATTTGATTTTAGTTTTTTCTTTTATCTTCTTGACCTGGAAATACTTTTGACTTGGTGACTTTAAACCACCTAAACATGGTTTAAAGTTTGGACACGGAGCAGTGAGCTCTCTGGCTCCCCCTTCAGGTGTCTTGGAGCGGTGTGGAGGTGCACATCGATTCCTACATGCGGCCTTAAGGCGACATATTACATTTAAGATGAGTTAAGTGATGAAGACTGCGGAGTCCTCCTCTTCCTCACCAATCAGGCTCTTGTAATCTCTCAGTCTGGAGTTTCTCCTCTCCTGCTCCTCACTGATAGATTTCCACTGCAGCTTCATCCGGAAGTATTCATCACTAGGAAACACAAACATCCACCCTCAGGCTTATTACCATAACTATACTGGATGATAAATTGTCCCAGTAAATATTGCTATAAACAAGAATTTTGATTTTGAGACAGTTTTCAACTAATATATTCATGGCATAATGTTAATGCAAGATTATCCTCTCAAAGACAACTAAACTTTAGCTTTTTAAAGAACTCTTAATGCCGTGTGTGTGTGTGTGTGTGTGTGTGTGTGTGTGTGTGTGTGTGTGTGTGTGTGTGTGTGTGTGTGTGTGTGTGTG
>CAEGAF010007954.1:0-37414 GCA_903067075.1 Micropoecilia bifurca
CTCTACCACACTGACCAACCAACCTCCCCCATCATCCTCCTCCTCACCTTCCTACCCCCCATATTGGACTTGGGATGGTTATATAGTGTTAGGGTGGCTCTGATTTATTCTTTCTGTAGATTTTTGTTCATGATTATTTTTTGTTGAGTCATTGCATCTTAGGACAGTTGTCCCCTCTGGTTTTGGTTGACATACAGTTGGAAGATTTTGCTCTTTGTCTTTTAGTTTTGGGCAGTTGGTATGATGCGTATCCATGGCAATACTTTAGTTTTTCTTTTTTTCGACTGGGAGATGCTAATCATTATGTCAAAAGCTCTAATAGTGAACTAACTACTGCCACCTGTACTACAACCACAAATCTCACCAATGACGTCAGATAAACAGTTTTTCTGCGACAATAAGTTGTTTCTCTGCCATTAGCACATTTACAGCATGCACATAAGCATGACTGTCAGTGCTAAGTTCCTCCTCCTGTCTCTGATTGGTTGATTTTGGTTGGGAGCTTAAAAAAAATCAACAGTGGCTAAGGGAGGAGGTGGAGGAGATCATCAATCTTTTCACATATTTTCTGTCTCATAAAAAACTGTAACAACATGGTAAGAGTTTGAACAAATATGTAAAAAACATATATATTTTAATTAAAAGTTACATACTGCAGCTTTAAGAAAAAGCCCGACATTTTCTAGAAGAGCTATTCTAATTATTTCTGTCACAAAAGGATTTTTTGCTACGTGGACAACTTCCCCCTCCTCTTCCTGAGGAGAATAAACATGCTCAAAGTCATTTTTCCACTGATATTTCACTGTTTCTATAACTGATGAGCAACAGTAAATGTCTTACTGTTGCTTTCCTTGTAAAGCCAAGTTTTGAAACTCACCTCTGCAGAAATCACAGTTCTTATCCCGCAGCCACGTACGTGTCAAACGGTGCCCCACTAAAAACCATCAGCATTTCTCCACTAACACAGAACCACGTACAGTCAGCTCTTTAACTGTGCGCAAAGACTTTCGGACAGACTTGTCATGAAAGTTTAAGAGACCATGCTATCAGGCTGTGCAACAGGAGGGGTTAGCAGGTACATCCTGAACATAAAATATAAATAAAGACTAATGTTTCTGTAACCCAGCTCCGCTTCACTAGTCAGAGGTGACTTTGACAGAAGATTTGTTAGAGTGGAGATAAAGGAAAAAGGCCAACTCTCAGGAAGTTTGTCCAGCACAGTTCCTTGTTCTGGATATTCTCCCTTTTGTGTTCTATTTATGGCTTACATGGGAATGTGGGGGAAGAGTGGGAAAAAAAGAAAGGGATAAGTAATGTTGGACAGTGAGCCTGTCTGTGTTTGGATAAGGACAGAAATAGCCTCTCGAGTTTTCAGTGCTTTACTAATCTTCTTCAACGCACTTTGATAAAGCTGAAGGCGAAATGTCCTTTTCGCTTTTTGGTTTCCGAAACATTCCTATACGTCCAGCCTGGAAGCATCAATGCAGCTTCGCTGAAACTCAGAGATGCCCCATCTCTGACTGACTGCGTCACCCTGTGACGGCAGCAACCGACAGAACCGTTACCTCGTCTCCGCGGATGACTTCTTCCCCGTTTGAGCCTTGTCCCTGGCTGCTCCTCTGCTTCAGCTCCCTCTCCGCAGCGGCCAGCTCCTCCCTTGCTTCCTGGAGCTCCTCTGCCTTTGACTCCTTCTTGCGAATGATGATAGAGGCCTACAAGAGACATGTTATCGAATAAACAAACATAACAAGGAGTTTACATGGAGTCGAACTGAGGTTTTTGTTTAGAGACTTTTCAAACTCTGGGTAAATTTGTCCCCAAACAATCCGTGGACTAAAAAAAACAACTAAAAATAATGACAAAAATAAATAAGATTTCATTTTTCCATCGGTTTCCTTGGCAGATAAGTAATTCTAAAATAGACTTTTCAGAAATAGAAAGATCCTTTCGATGGTGATGCTGCGTTCAAGCCTGTCACTCTATTGCTGTTGTCAAAACCACCTTTGGGCAGTTAAGTAGGTTGCATGGTAGCTTGTGGTAGACACAGAAAAAAGGATATGGCCAGCTTGTTCTTTGAAACAAAACATGAGATACTCAGGAAACATGAGCTCAGTGGAAGCAAACACATATGGAAACAATCAAATTCTTGAATTTAAGGGAAAAAACAACCTGTGCAGGTCAAGTAGGGAGTAAACTGACTACAAGTGTTGTTTCTAAGAACAATGTTCATCAGGTAAGAAAACACTTTCTGTAGTTTTAGCTTGACTGGACTTTCAGAGGACAACTTCTTGTGAGAAAATTAACTATAGATGAACCGGAAGAGATCATGTGGTGTAACAGATTATACGTTTGGAGTTAAACACTGGCAATTTATGTGGATAAAAGATGAGACCTACACAATCATGTCTGTGATTGTTTAGGTCTGATTGAGATCAGAATAACTACAGGTCAGAGGCTGAGCAGAAATCAATATTGCAATATTGGAACCTGAATGTTAATAAGACATAAGTTTTATTAAATATAGTCTTTGTTGTACAGTGTTTTCCTATTGTGAAAGGAGACTGGGACTACCACACAGTGCTTTTAAATCCTTATGAAGGAAACCAGTTTGTCATGTCTACAAGTTAATAAGAAACATATGAATCAACCAAAATTACAAAGACCTGAAGTGATGAAGTGGCAAAATCTACTGTATTAGATATTTTCTTTCAGTAATAATGTCCTGACCATGACTGGCTTTATTTTTAGGGAAAACAGGCCTACAATACAAGGCCTGTATTGTATTGTATTGTATTGCTATAGCTATAGCTCATGCTATAGAGCTATAGCATTAGCTCTAACACTACAAGGATAGATTAAAGGCATAGTATAGGAAATTATTTTGTTATGCTGTAACTGAAAATAATATATTTCATTTTGAAATGATCCGATAGTTGTCACAACACTGAAAACAAAAAGAAACAAAGAAATAAACATTATTAGATATTTTACTAATAACAATGGTCAACAGCCAAAAAATTGTCTGGTTTTTTTTTTCAACTGTTTTAGGGTAATTTTTTATGAGCTGAATCCAAGAATCTCATTGGTTTTGCTCTATCAGGTCAACTTTCTGAAGTATGGAGCAACATGAGGGTCAAAATGCATGACTTGTTCTCACATCTGGATCAGTTTCCTAATAATCTGGATCAATGAGAGATGAGTAGGAGGAGAGACTCCATCAGGACAGGAGGTGGAGATGTAATGTTTACTTCACACGTACTTACCCTGATCAGTGTTTATTATTCAATTTACAGAAATCCAAGTTTGTAACATTTAATTTATACACTCTGTTAGAAAACAAGTTTTTGTTTTTATCCCAAAACCTTTTTTGAGTGAGAAATATTAACAGAAATTAACTGATGATGTCACCAAAATGTAATCAATTTTTCTGAAAATCAGATTTCTCTAATTAAATTAGAATAAAAATATTCTAAATAAAAATATTGAGAAAAATAGATGTCATTTTTTGATTCAGTGGTGCAAAATAGTCCTAATTCAATAAAAAAAAAACATAGACAACGTCCAAAAAATATTTTTTGTAACTCAGTGAATAATATATCAAATTTTAAAAGCATATGAATGACTGATATTTTTTCTGAAGAGAACCTTTACAGATGGGATATTTTATAACATTTAACTATAAAGTAACAATCCACTGGAACAAAATGGGCCAAAAATAAAAGACATCTAAAAAAGTGTTGTCAACCAGCACCTGTTGCCTATAGAGGGTCAGTTTGTCATCCATGGGGTCATTTCTCATCATCTTCTTTTCAATCAGCTGGTTTATCTGAGAGTCGACTTCTTTAATCTGTGGCAGTGAACATTAAAGAAAGTTGAGGATTGACTACATCAGCACGTTGAAGCCATTAGAAATCACATGCAGGTGCAGACCTTGCCCTCCATCTCCTGGAGGTCAGCCTGGCCCATTGCAGGCTCTGACGACACTTTCTGCATGTACTGCACTGTGCGCCTCAGGCCCTCCAGCTCCTTGGGGAGTTTTTCGGTGACCATGTAGGAGTTGATCTTTATTTCTTCTTCAAGTCGCTTCATCAAGCCTGAAAGACACAGAGGTTTGATTTTTAACACTTTAGAGCCTTCATGGCATTTGGTTATTGGAAAAATAAAAGGGCTGCAATAAAACAACTGTTTTATTTATTGATTAATTGTCAGAATAATCGTTAGAATAATCAAAATATTAATCGATCGCTAAAATAATTGTTCATCTCTAAATTATTTTTCAGATGTTAATCTGATTTTCAATTTTTATACAATATTAGAAATACAATACAATACTTTATTCTCCTGTAACACTGCGTTCAAATAAATTCAAACTCAACTCAACAGTAAAAGATGTGAATAACAAATAGTTAATTTCCTTTTCAAATGAAAAAAATAAACATGTTGTTGCCTAAAATTACATTCCCTTAGTGAACACGTGATCATTTGTAGCAAGGGACAAATAAAAACATACCTCTAAAACTAAACCCTTTCAGCTTGACTTTACATCAGCACAGGGTAGAGCTAACCCATATTTTGGATTAGGGTTGGGGTCAAAGGTTGCTCAATAGGAGTTTTTGTTTGTACTGAATTTGAACCATGTGAAGATATGTTGCGAGAAGAGTCTTGGGTTTTTTTCATTTACCGACAAAGGTTTTTCTAAATCAAATGCAAAATATATCCACTTTTTTGTACAATTTTGGCTTCATTATTGCTCTTAGTATATTGCTCTTTCAGCCAATTATAAGTCTGTATACTCCAGTTAACGATTAATCGATTACTAAATTCTTTGACAAATGTTTCGTCAATGACAATTGTTTGTAAAGATGCACATGCAGGATTCCTGCTAAGTTATTTTTTTTTTTTTTTAGAATATTTTATTTTAGATTTTTGGTATTAACATTACAGGTATTAACAGACAGGACAAAACTGGTACACAATGACACACAATTCAAATAATAAGACATTTTAAAAGTAAAATACATTTACAATAATATAACACAACATATAACAAGGACTGGATGGGGGGTGGGTAATCTATAGGGATGAAATCAATTGTATCTGAATCAGAAATAGATTGAGAGATAGATGGGATCAGACCCGCTCATAAATCCTGTCGAGTCCAGCTCGATTACAGGATCAACACTCAATCCAATGTGCTGGTAGATTTTTGCATATAACTTAAAAAAGGCTGCCATATTTTATAAAAAGTCTTACTTCTATTCTGCATCCAATAGGTTAATTTTTCAAGTGTCACACAGCTATTAATCTCACAAAGCCACATTTTAATTGAGAGGGGAGAGTCTGATTTCCACTTAGTTGTAATACATTTCTTAGCCATTGCTAAAAGGACTTCTGTAAGTTTCTTGTCATAGACTGTTTTTAAATTGGAATTTGTAAAGTTCCCTAATAGACAGATCTCCGGGTCTATTGGAATCATGATGCCATGAATGTCTGATAACGTTTTACAGACTCCCTTCCAAAAACCTTGCAATTTAGAGCAATGCCAGGTGGCATGAAGGAATGTTCCTTCCTCCATGCCAAATCTAAAACAAAGAGGAGATATATTGGAATTATATTTATGTAATTTTTGTGGGGTGACCTGCTAAGTTATTTTAACAAAGCAGCCTGATCTCTGTCTGCAGAGCGCAGGTCAGTTTAGAAACTGTGAATGTGCAAATCTCCTGCAGCTTAAAAAGGCCACAAAAAGTCAAAATGGCAGCTAAATGGGATCTATTATAGCTCATCAAATATCAATATAATCAGAGGATGAATGTTAGCTAAGAGACACCCGTCTGTCCTCATAAACCCCGCCCAGCTCCCGGAGGCGGCGGGGCCGGAGGGCTACTCACTCTCTGGGTGGGCGTCTGCTGCTGCTTGACGCAAATCCTTCAACTGTTGCTGTAACCTCAGGAGCCTCTGCTCAGCCTGAAACAGCTGATCACACAAAAACAATGAGCGATAGGTAGGATGCTGTTGAATGAACTGGATGCATTTCCCCCTTTCAAATTCCAAATAAATCAGTCCACTGCGAAGGCAAAACACAACAGGCTATCAGATAAACAATATTTTAAATATTATGACTTGCGTATAAATCTACTGCATATGAGAAGAGAGAATGATTGGACCTCTGTGTGAGTATTATGGAACTATTACAGTTTATTTAACTTTAAGGGGAATATGTCACTTTCTGGAGCCAGATAACCTAAAAATCTTGAGGTAACGAAACATAAATAAATCCCAGCTGGCTTTTCGGCTGGTTTTGCTGTTTAAATCACAAAGAAACTGGTTGGTTGCTATTTATGAGGACATTTTATCTGGTACGAATTTGATTTTGCTGTTTGTTCTTAGTGTCTGAGCCAAATTGTGACATAATTTTAACTGCAGGTGCTATAAAAGTATTTTAACTTGTGCAGCAATAACTTGAAGTTTTTTTGTTCTTTTTATTAGTCAAATGACATCGTGTGAGAAAACTAAGTACAGACAAGGTTTCAGAGTTTCAGTAATGTGACAGGAAGTGCCCTCAAAATAACATTTTAATCCCTAATCAGTAAAACATAAACTCAATGTGTGGTGAAAAGTGAGAGTTGCTTGGTTCCCTATTACAAAGGATTCTGATGCTGTCAGAAAACGGTCAGAACCCGAGCAGAAACTGCAACATCTAACCTTAAAGTTGGCAGCATTAAATACTGTTGAATTGGAGTCATTTTCACAACTGCTGAGCACGGAGTGCTTTTAAACCCTTAAGTAGAGTGACAGTTTGTTAAGTCTCTGAGATACCAAGCTCCGTCATCTTTTTTTAGTTACATTTACAACGGGCTTCTCCAGGACACCACTTACTTAAAAAGAAAAGTGAGATTTATATCACTGAACTGCAAACACTTTATTGATATCAACTGAGGGTCTTGTGGAATAAACAACAAAGAAAATAACAAAAAATAACATTTGCAATTATACAAGAATCAACTTTGTTTTGTTTTGTTTTTATGTACTTCCAACTCCTAACTGATTCCTGTCATGTTACATTTTTCAATATAAATGATAAACAATACACCCCGAACCTCTATCAAGTGTCCACTTAAAAGTTCATTATAGTTGTCACACATAAGCTAAGAAATGTCCTAAATGTATATACATACCTAAAACCATGTAGATTTAAGAAGCTGATTAGAAGTGAATTTTTTACATATAGGGAAATTAAATTTAAGATCAGCAAATTTACTGCTAATAAATTCTCTCTTTCTCAACTGAAAGTAATTAATATAAGTTGCTCGGTTTGTAAAACTTGTAAACCTCTGGAATGGACGCTGTTTCCGATGATTTAATCTTAAATGAATCATATGTATTCCCTTCTTTTAGGGTACAACTACTGAAATATGCTGCACATCTGTGTTGTCCCATGCAGATACATTTAAAGTGTAGATAAACTTAAAGTGATCTAAAGGCTTCACCTGGTTCTTCTGCTCTTGCTTCTGATGAGTGAGTGACTCCTCTCTCTCCTTCTCCACTCGCAGCTGCCTGGCCTGCTCCAACATTCGCTGATGGTTGGACACCGACTCCACCTAGTGGGAGCAGCAAGTTATGGAGGCGACGATGTTCATGACACAAATCGGCACCTCTGTCAGAGTCAGATTTCACTCTTCTGGCAGAGTCCGTAAGCGAGACCTGTTAACTCAACACCTCTTTACTTCTCGGTAATGATATATGGGAGCTGAAAATATACTATGTCTGAGATGATGATGTCATTCGGAGATGAATCTAAAGCCTTCCAGACTTTACTAAAGCAGTCTGCCTTACCCTCCTCTTCAGCCTCTCCACACGTTTAAGTAGTTGATCTTTTTCTTCCTCCATGGCACTGATATCCTGTTGGAGCAGAGACCAAAAATAATTATGTCAGTGAATCTACTGAAGCAAGCATTAGGTGAATTAATGTCACTAGTTCACAGTCTGTTTAAAAGTATGGACACAAATTGAACTTTTTCATATTTCATGTTACAACGGAAAACTTCTATGGTAAAATGTTGCTTTGCGAAATACTGACTTAGTGGTACTAAACGCAAATTCAAGCCACACATCTTAGGTTTTTATCTCCAAAACATTTAAAAAACAGTGCACCTTTTTCCTTCTATTTCATAACTATGTATGGCTAAAACGGTTAATCAGATTAATTGTGATAAATTGATGATTGAAATAATTGTCAACCAATTTAGTAATATGTTAATTGTTACCTGGAGTATAAAAACAAAAAAAGACATTTGCTTGAAGAACACACTCAGAGCAGTAATCAAGCCAAAACTGTACAAAAATATAAATCATTTTTTCAAATTTAAGATAAGAGAAGCTTCATCTGTAAACATATTCAACCCAAAACTCCTCAAGTGGCACAGATTTAGATTCACCTGGTTCAAAAAACTTTTAAAAACTTCTTTCAGCACCTTTTGCAATCCAGCGGTTAAACAATGAATCCAAAAATGAATCAACAATTCGCCCTGCACTGTGTTGGTTCTAAGTCAAGCAGAAACGGCTGAGTTCTCAAATATTGATATCAGAAGTATTTTTTTCCCGCTCCAGATGCAGCCTTCACCACAAATGATCAGGTGTTCACTAGAGGAATGCTGCAGTTACATTTTACTCTGTAAAATGTTATGTTTCTTGTTAAAAATAGTTTAAATAATTCTTCAGAAATTCACGTTAATGCATTTCTAATAATGCATAAAAAAGGCTTACATTAAAAAAATTTGCATAACGTGCAGTTTTTCTCTGCTTAATTGATGAATCATCAAAATAATAAACAGAGTAATCGATTGCTAAAATAATTGTTAGTTGCAATCTTACATTTATATGCACTACTTTCAGTGGGGAAATCACATGACATTGCAACAAAATGCATTGATGATTGGGATTATTGTTTGTCAAAGTTCAACTGGTGTTAATACTTTACATTCAGCAGATTAAAAAAAATTCCTCTTGTTTTCCTTAATTTTTTTACACAGCACAGCTTAACATCAAGCGCTATTGATAAACTCTCAACATGAATGTTCTTTTTCTTTTCTTTTTACCCTTCTGATTTCCGCCGTGGAGAAGCCTGAATTCCTCAGATGCTCACACTCCTTATGGTACGTCTTGAATCCTTCCACCAGCTCTTCATACTGTGAACATAGACTGTTCACTTTAGATCCGCTTGCGTCTCCAAAACACAAAAAAATGACATGGTGACTGCTACGGAGCTGCACAACACACCTGATGATAGGTGTCGTTGATGATATCATCCTGCAAAAACTCAGCGGGCACCTCCAGCTTCACCAGGAAACGGGCCAGGTAAGCCCTCTTCTTCAGCTCTGGGACTTTCTGCAGTAACCAGTGGAGGATTGGATGAACCACAAGTTTGCTGCCAGTCACCAGACCCTGTCTGAAGCTGCTTCTGTATAAGGAAGGGAAAAGCCTTACTGCATTAAATCAAAGATAAAACCTGCACTACATTCTGGGGGATGTAGGCAGAGGAAAGGTTTTAGCTGCACAACTTCTCACAGAGAGCTAAGCAAAGTTGGTGGCATCGACTAATTCTCTTACTTCTTGGTTACCTAGCAACAACCTGTTGGGTAACTTGCGCAGCCGCAGTTTCATGTTGCCTTATAACTGCTGCAGAATAAAGGATGTGGAGTAAAAACTTTGGATAAATAGGAAAATTCACACCAACAATTTGGCAGTATTTCAGATATTAACACACACAAAAAAACTAATAGTTATCTATATCAGCTGATATAAAATGCTTAAATTGTGGTATGTTTTTCAGCCATATTGTTGAGCCACAGATTTGTTTTTTATTGTACTATTAACATTTTTAGATAACACCAAATGAAAAATACATAAAAGTGCCTTGCACATCCTTGAACAAACATCTATGTAGTTCCTTGGGGTTTTTACATGGTAGAAAATAGAACATAGTGCTTCATTGGAAGGTGGAAGGAAAATGATACAAGACTTTAAAAATATGTTGTTACAAATTAAAAATGTGTTATGTTTTTTACTCAGTCCACTGTGTTAGGACTTTGTAGGACTACCTTTTTCTGCAATCCCCTAAACATTTTCCCCAGTCTCATGTTCGTCTTTGTAAAAGCAAGTCTTTGCACAAATTGAGACTGAAAATGTTGGGCATCTTCACTCAAGTGAGTGTAGACTTTAAGAATTTGATTTAATTTATTTAGAGCTATATCAGAGTAAAGCTGGCACTAATATATGCAATAGTTTCCTGATGTTTTTGTAAATAAATAAATAAATCTTATCTAAGAAAAACGTATTCTTTTATTTATGCTTCACAAACTACAAGTTGAAATTTGATTTTAAAAAAGTGTTAAGAAATTCTAGAGGTATGAATAATTTCCCAAGGCGCAAATAGTGATTTTTATGGATGTATTTGATGGTAGCAACACTCACACGTCAGAGAGGTTCCCAGGAGGTTTGTACTTCAGCATCCCCAGCAGTGATGACATCCTCTTCACCGTTTGTTCAGGCATTTCTTCTCGGATATCCATGGCTTGCTACATGAATAATAAGACCAAAGATGTTAAATATAAACGATTAATTATCAAACGTTACACAGTCCATTTACCTTTGGGTCTATTTCAGCCAGAACATCGTTTAAAATCTGCAGTAGCTGCATAGGCTCTAGAGAATCAAACGTGATGAGGTTAAAGTTTTTTCTGAATGGCTCCATGTTCAGTTGTTGAACGATGAATTTCAGTTGTTCGCTCATAGTTGGAGCTTCGATGTGTGATTCCTAGTTAGAAAAGCTCTTCGTAGTGTGGATTAGCAAGCTAACCAGCTAACCAGCTAACGCTAACATTAAAAAGCCCCCTGTCGATAACAAAGTTAGCCTAGCTGGCCTGACCAACACAAGAGATTATTTAAAGGTTCTCTGGTAACGTCGGCACCGACTAACAAATCAGATTTGCTTGGTCCTTTTCACGCGTTTCGGAATTGCTAAGTCAATAAAAAAAAGAGGAGAAACTGTTGTCATATGCTCCATGGATACCGTACAGGCGTCATGACTTGGTTGCTAACAGGAAGTGCCGTATTGGTTAGTTCAATAAAATTGGGTTTTCTATTATGTCTTTGACTTAATGCCATAAACAAAATATATTTAAAAACGTGTATTATTATTATTTATTTATTTAATTACAAAAGATATAACAAGGCACAGAAATAGAATATTTTGGATGTATTTTAGTGTTGAAATCTTACACTAAACCAATATGATCCTGAAGATAACATCGAAGTCGCAGCTACGCTTACAACTCATTATCTTTGACCTTCTTCAAACTTGAACTATTAATTCGTACTAAACCCGCTAAGTATTTACCTAACCGTGGTTTGTAATTTCGGAAGCAAAAATTAGGGTCTTACAGCTTTTTTTCCCCGTGGGCCCAACTTGAATGCTCCAAAAACCAGCAAGCACAAACGTAATAGAGAGTTTGTACTTGTTTATACATTTATCTAACTCCCGTTCACTTCTTTTATGACATTTAGTTTTGTTGTGCTACCCCAACAGTGAAAGAATACCCCATTTGTCCAACCCATTGATTACTTTCTGGAGCTCAGCAGACTAGACCAAATGAAAGGTTTTTCAGATTCACTAAGAGCAATGAAATAGCCCTTTATTCGAGTGCCGAATCGGATGCCTCTAACCGTACAGCATTTTAGCGTCGTTTATACATAAATATAATTATTCTACAAACAATTTCGAGCGTGAAAACTGAAAATTTGGGATTGCATTTGAACGCAGCAGCAGACTCCGATTGAACCGTAAGGTGGCGATGTGTTCACGAGACAGAAACACTGGACAGATGTAAACGGTAGCGGGGATTAAGCGGAGTTTTCACAGCACACAACTGAAAGTGCACGGCTGCTGTGACTAAACTCACATGTCTGGAGCTACTGGAAAAGATTAGAACGACCCAGAGACATATTTAGTTTGAGGAACATGAAAGGTTCGTTTTTTTTCTTTCTCTACCCACCTGACCTGGACTGTGGCCATTCGAAGCCACTTTTCACTTTAAATGTTTCTCCTGTTTAACGCAAGCTGAGTCAAATTTACTATTTTAACTTGACTTGACATTCTCCCAAGGTGTTTTGCCCCTTAGCTCTGACTGTTCACAGTTAGAAAACAGCCCATGGCGATTAAAGCTCGTCTTTTATGTATTTGAGGCATAAATCTGAACGGGCTTTCAGTGGCCCCTCCTCTTTGAGCTGCGACCAAACAGCAGAGAGCTGCGAGTCAGTCTGACACCAGACCCAGAGGCAGACAGAGGACCTCCAGAGACCGAACTGCCTCCTCTCGGGATCGAGCTAGAAAACTGGGAGAAACTCACATGTGTTGGACTTGGCGGTAATAAGATCGCACCCGTGATTTCTGCATGACATTATCTTTTTCTTAATGTGCTGCTAAACTATGGAAGCTGTAAGTTGTAAACAGTCTGGCCCAGTAGAAGCTGCAGATCGGTGTTTCTCTCTGTTATTGGTAGATTGAGGCGTTTATATACGAGTCTTCACAATGGTGGAACCGTTGGGGTTTGTGGAGGCCTGGAGAGCCCAGTTCCCTGAGTCTGATCCGCCTAAAATGGACCTTGGCTCGCTGGGGCATATTGAACAGGAGCTGGACAAATGCAAGTCCTCCATCAGGCACTTGGAGAAAGAAGTCAACAAAGAGCGTTTTCGGATGATCTACCTTCAGACTCTTCTGGCTAAAGAAAGGAAATCCTATGATGGACAGAGATGGGGGTTTAAAAAGATGGCATCAACGAATGACAGAGATCTGTCAAGCGGTGGGTCAGAAAACAGGAGGTCCTACACTGAAGAGGCACCGACAGATGAGCAGAAGCAGAGAGACTCCTGCAAGACTCAGAGGAACACTGGACATCTAGAGGAGGTAGTGGATGGTTTGTGTCTGGCGAAACAGAAAGAAAGGATGTCACCTGTTCGCCATGACTCCGAACCCCCTGACTTCCCAGTTGGCACGGGGTCTGTTGCGGCTCTTAGGTCCAACTTCGAGCGCATCAGGAGAGCCAACTCTCACACAGCCGGAGACAGCAGGGGGTTGTCGGTGATGGGGAGCCAGGACAAGCCCTTCTACGTGAACATGGAGTACCATCACGAGCGAGGCCTGGTCAGGGTGAACGACAAGGAGGTCTCGGATAAGATCAGCACCCTGGGCAGCCAGGCCATGCAGATGGAGCGGAAGAGATCCCTGCATTCCCTGCCGGGGAACCTATCTGCTGCTGTGGGGGACCTTGCCAAGCCTGTTCAGAGAGGCAGGTCCACTGAAGGGAGCTGCAGCTTTAATGGGTTGCCCGACGACCCGGAGGTCAGCCCACACTTCCTGGCAGATGGGGCGATGAGGTCTGCCGAAGGGAGGTCGGACAGACAGCCAGTGGAGTGCCAGCCTTACACCAGCGTGTACGTCGGAGGAATGATGGGTGAAGGGGACACTCGGGTGATCCACATCAGGGACCGCAGCATGGACGAGGATCCTCACCTCACCTGGCCAAGGCGCTCCTACTCTCCCGGGAGCTTTGACGATGTCGGGGGCGGCTACACACCGGACTGCAGCTCCAACGAGAACCTGACCTCCAGCGAGGAGGACTTCTCCTCCGGCCAGTCCAGCCAAGTGTCTCCCAGCCCGACCACCTACCCTATGTTCAGGGAGAAGAGCCGCTCTCCCTCCCAACACTCCCAGCTGTCCATCGACAGTGGCAGCCCGCCTACCCCTCTGTCCCAGAAATGTCTGAAGCAGCACGGCGTCCCCTCCATCGTCAGGATCCGTAAGAGGGGCCACATGTGGCCCAGTGATGGGGACTCCACCACATCCAGCAGGACCTCCCATGACAACAGTGTTCAAGGAGATCTGGGTAGGTCGTTGCAGAACACACACACATTCTCTGACTCTTTTAGTTCTCAGAAGTTAAAACACAAAAGTAGAAATGCATCAATCAGGCCTCACCTTCCCAATATCGATTCTGGCACTCATCATAGTCTGGCCTGCTGATGATGATTATGATTGCACTGATAAATCTGCCCCAATTTCCTTAATGTTGGGACATTGGTGATCAGCCAATACTTGTATGTGAAGCCACTTTTCCACCAATCTTGCTACCTTTGAAAAGGTCTAAAAATCATCCGATGTTCTCTTTTGCTCTGCCTTGAGAGAACGTTTGACAGACAGACATGCCCACCAGCTCAGGTCTGCATGTTGTGGTTAACAATAACCACCCCAGTGCTGCCAAGTCAGCAACTTTCTTGCTATATTTAGCAACATCCAGACAAAAAAAAGGTATTGGACAAAATCGGATTCAGCAGGTCAGGCTTTGTAAAGATCAGTAATTGGTGCACCCTATTATTAAATACTATTAAAAATAAACCTCAAACCAAACATGATAGGAACTCTTGCCTTAATGTGTTGGGGGAGGAAAATCTTTCCATATTTGACCTGCTGATCACTAAACAGAGCCAATCAACGGATCCCTTATCTCTGTATTACAGTGGGTCTATTAGCAGAAGATGATAATGGAGCAAAAGTGACTTTAGGTCTTTGCGATTCTTCAGTTAATCCGCCAGAGATTTGAACCAAACTTTTTTTATTTGTCAAATACTGAAATCTCCAAATTTCACTTCCCTGGTCATGGACCTCATCAAAAGCAAGAACCTCCTCTATTCTTTGTTTAGAACTACATCAACCAGTAGAGCTTATCTGATGCCCTGTGCTTTCAAGTTAGCACAGGGCATCAGAGAAGGTTATCCTTTTGAAACATAAATGGAAATAATCTTGTGGTTCTTTTCTTGTCTTTTGGAGTCAGAGCATCTACCTCCATCGCTGAGGTCTCTGGTAACATCTTTATTAAAGAGACTCTTTCATCACTAAAATTAAACACTGACAGAGAGTGAGTCACTGATGTGTAAAATTCACCTGCAATCTCTTTAATGTTGTCCTCGTTTTTTGGGCCCCGACGTGTTTAAATCCGTCCTACAGTGTTTTCCTCTGGAGTTGGGATTAATATGCATTGACACAGTTTCTGAACAAACTTGAGGTTTTCAGACTGGGTTCGCCAAAGGGGAGGGGAAGTGTTTTACTCCATCTTATGCGGCCTATTTAAAAAAAAAAAAAAGGAGGACATGTCTGATTAAAATTCATTTTACTTATTTTTTTTAATGAGAGTTTTATTTTCTCCTTCTAGCGTCTATTAACTCTTTCCTGGGAGGTGTTATCGTCGCCTGTTAAAGGACCTTGCCTTGATGAGAAACGTGCTTTTGTGTCCGTTGAAATCTTGCAGTCTAAACAGAATCACCCTCACTTTTTCACCCCCTTTTCTGCCCTTTTGCCCTCTGAGTGCCGCGTTACATTCAAGGGGATGCAGTGAGGCGGCGGGGCCCCGGGCCTTCGCAGTTGCCCGTTCCTGTCCACCCTGAGAGTTTTCGTGTCAGCTCACATCGGCATTGTTGTCCTCACCACAGAGTAATTAACTTAAAGGGGTTTGTCTAGCGTGATAAATTTAGGGAGGCCTTTTGTTAAAGAGGATGGGTTGAAAAGAGCCCAGACATGTCGGTGCTTTAAAAAAATAAAAGAGGATGGCTAAGGTCTAAGTGTGTCACGTGGCCTCTAATCAAAACGGCAGCCATCAGCGTTTCCTGGTGACATGTGTGAACACAATAGAGGAATCAGTTATTAAGCGGCGGTATTGGCACGGTAACAATATAACCGTGTTAATTGTGATAAGGAAAGTGGCTTTTTAGTCCTGATGTAAGGTTTCCCTCCTTTAAGAAAGTTTGTTTAAGCCAGACATTTAGCTGAAGTCCAACACCCTCACTTAGTCAGGTTTTCTGGTTGTTTTGTGTCTACGTAGGAATCCATCAAGCCAAAAGCCATCCTCCAAATGCTCAGGCTCTTTTCTTTTGCTATTAGAAAGAAAACACCTCTGGTTAGGATCTTTAAGGTGAGAATTAGCATCTTTAAGGTGAGAATTTCACACAGATGTGTTGTCACTAGCTGAAGCCACCCACTGTGGATGTGATCTGGGCACCGCCTCGCTTATATTAGATGACGGAAATGAGTGACTGTTTCAGTGTGAAAGCGATCCACTGAGGATTGGGTTAAACAGATGAGCAGGATAGTGTTTTTTTTTTTTTTTTGGTCAGCCTAAAGCTTCTTGACTCAGAACATGTGACCAACAGGGTAGATATTCAGTGACATAATCAGCATTAAGTGTAAACTAGCGTGATGCTTGCATGACTATGTTGAGATCGTTTATCAGACATTTCATTTCAAATACTGTAGAAGGAGGAGGAATGTTTGCACAAAATTAACTTGATTGGTCTATAAAGCAAACTTCTCTGTTGTCATAGTGCTCAGTTGTCATAGTGATGAGGAGTGTGAACTACATCTGGCATTGAGTGGTTTTCTTTTGTCTACCATTTCTATGGTCAGCAGTGGGACTGAACGCTCACAGCTGTTGCAGCCGGCAGCGGCTCATCCTGTCACCAGTCAGTCGACCTTCCCTGTGTTAAAAAAAAATCTCTGCTTCCACACTTTCTGCGATGTGTCGTTCTCTTCCACACACAGACACACACTGAGTTGCCCTGTCTCGCAGCCCGGCCTCGCAGCTTTTGTTCCGGGTTTGTGACATAATGGCACAGCTGTCTCATATGGACCTTGCTCTGTGGATTACCAGAAGTCTGGATTTACTTTGTGATTTTGTAACGACATTAGGGTGCACACTGCTGGATTAGGATTCAGGCTGGAGGTTAGGGTTTTTGTTTTTTTTGGAGAAACTGCTCTTTGTTTGTGGCTTCGTGCTTTGTAAGCAGCATTTGGAATAGTTGATTTTGGTTGCACTTATTGTTAAATGATGAAAAATAAACTCTCAGTGCTGTAATCATGCTTTTAAGCCTCATATAGTAGACTGTTGCAAACAGTGAAATAAGCTGTGATTCACCTGTCACAATAACAAATTTTGCTGGACTTGTCGTAGGAATTGTTGCGATAAATGAAAAACATTGTCATTCTCAACTAATATAATAATAAAAATGGATTAATAATAATAATGTGAGTACACCCACTGAAAGAACAAACTAATGTACATTTCTAAAGCACATGTAACACTGAAACAGGAAGACATTTTAAACATTCAAAATAAACCAAAACGAGTGGAGAAACAATTAAAAATTGTATTTCAAAACATAATAATCATTCAGCTTAGACAGAGAAAACAGGCAAAAGTGCCAGGAAGTGCAGGCTAACTACTTCAAACTGGGTGTCAAATGTTTGCAGCGTTTCTCAAAATGGCGGCTTTGCAGCAATCTCTGTGATGATTGTTGTCCAAATGGAACTTATTTTGCTTATTTTAATTAATCATACAATTAATTCACATATTGTTTATTGTGACAGGTACAGCTTTAAATATTCCAAAACACACATACTTAACAGATGTGCTGAAATCACATCTGTTAAGTCAAACTCTCTACAAATCTAGACTTTATAGAACACAAAGGCACATGAGACAATATTTATGTTTCTGCTCCTCATCTAAAACTGGATGTGTGGTGGAAAACCAGCGCTGGACTATCCCTCCACAAAGCAAAAATATGGGTGTGTGGATTCACATGACAGCTGGTCAGAGTTGATGGGAAGATGGAGATAAATAGTGCGGTGTAGAAAGAAAACATGCTGCTAAACTGCGAAAGAGTTGAGGCTGGAGCAGACGTTCAGCTTCCTGGAAGAGAACAAACCTTAACATGGAACCAGAGCATAGTCATGTGTTAAAACGGGCTAGTAAAAGTCCATGGGAAAAGATTAGGCTCGCAGTTTCCCTCCAGTCTAACTCAGGTCAAAGAACTGACTCAGGGGGACTGAATCCAAACAATTTTCAGATTTTTTATTTTATTTTATTTTATTTTGGAGAAAAAAAACATTAAAAACCATGTGTTGTTTTTCTTCCACTTTCCAAAAATGTCCAGTTTAATGTTGGTCTGTCATGTAAAATTACAGCAGAATGCGTTCATGTTTGTTGTAATTTAACAAAAACAGAAAATGTGAGGTGTACTCCTGGAATACTCTAAACTTCATTTAGTTTAAAGGAAGAGAATGATTTAAAATCAACTTTTTTGAGATTTACATCATGTTATAACATCATCAAAAACCCACCTGGAGGGTTGCTTTGATTCGTTCATGCATATTTGAGAAATCCTTTAATCCTTTACTGTGGGGCAACACACCTGGAGGGACCTAGCCCCGCCTTCGAGACGCAGCTCCTCCTTGGAGCTCCTCCAAGCTCCCACCTCACAGAGGAGCTATCCCCCATGAATCCCCGCTCAGCTCCTTCAGACTAGCCAGGTGCAATTAGCAAACACCTGGTGGAACTACGTATCTGCTAAGCTTATTATAGGAGCTACTTCTCAGTGGAACTCTGGTAAAAATGTTGTTAAAGGGTTAATAGAGGAGCCATGTTGTGATGACTTCCTGAAGGCGGAGTTTCAGAAAAAGGCAGAAGTTCTTAAAGAGACAGCAGTCCAATTTCAAGGTGTTAAATTATAAAGTGATAATAACTGAAGTTATCACAGTTACTTGATTGTGCTATAAATTGTATGTACCCAGTATGTAAAATGTACCCAGAAAATACATTATACTGCCCCTTTAAACTGATGTTAACAGCAAACACAGAAGAGTAGATGAGGGTTTTTGCTGTTTATAATCCACCCTGCACCAGACAGAAGTGACATGGCTTCCTGATGCGCAGATGATTCACTGGTGTGGTGGCTGTTTCTGTCTTCAGAAAAAACGTGTGTTTGTTTTTTTGTTGTTTTTTTTACTGTTGACTACGTCTCCCTGTTGCTGCAGACAAAGCCATGCTTGTCCTGGTGTCTCTTGACTTTATTTTCCTCTTGTCTTCCCAAAATGGCCCGTCTGTGGAACCGACACACATCAGCAGACTTTTACCATGAGAGCGGTAGAAATGAGTGTTGTCTCCTTCTTTCTGGTTATCTAGGGCAATTGCCAACCCAAGCTGTGAACGTAGCTGCCGATTAGTGGTGGACCTTTAAAGAGGCCATCCCTCTGATGGGTTATTTTTGCCATAATTAATTATCATCACAACACAGTCGTGCCTGTGGCTCTTAAGGATTTCTGACGCGGCTGAGGAAGGGTCTCGGCTCTCTCAGGGTTAAAGCTGTGCGTTTTTAACTTTTATAAAAAATGTGGGGGGTTTCTGTGCATATTTATTAAAGCTATCTCCATGTTGTGACTCTATAACATAAGACAAATGAGATGTTAAAAGATCAATCTCCTCCTGATCCTCCAATCTGCTCCTCCAGTCCCTGCCTGAGCTGCTGTTACCATCTGAAGAAATGCACGACTCCTGGCCAAAAGCAACCAACCAGAGCCAAGAGGCAGGTCTTAATGCTGTCAATTAATCTAATGTACTTGCTGCTCAATATGTTAATGGCATAGAAAGGATGTATTGTGACAGGAAACTGTTTGTCCGCGCTAACTAGCCTGAGCATTCACAACAGGCTCTGCTAGCAAATGAAGGGTGATTCACAGCGCTAAGACCCGCCCCCTGACTCTAATTATTTGTTTCTAGCATCACTGGAAGAAGGCAGAGAAGCTCGTTTTTTTTTTTTTTTTTTTTTTTTTTTAAATATTTTGAGTCTCATACCATGCTTCCACAAAAAAGTGAAAGGTTCAAAAAAAATATAAAAAAAATTTTTTTAAAAAACAATAATTCAACGTTTATAAAATGCGTAAAAGACGCAGTCGGAAAAAATGGGACGCAAAACCTCCCATTAGGTTAATAATAATCCCCACAAAAAATGAAATAAAAACACAGATTTGTCTTTTCGGCTGCGTTTATCCGGGATCACCTTGGTCAGGATGCTGCTCGGATTTGGCCTGTAAATGCGTCTGTCTGGGACGCTGTCTGTCTGCTTCAGACCGGAGGCTGGCTCAATCTGCCGCCTCAGCAGGACTCGCGCCATCAAACCCAGTTAACTGCAGACTCGTGGATATTTGATGTCCCTTGTGGAAGCCCAGACAGACCTGTCGTTGTTACCTGGATGTGAACGCCTGAGCTCCAGCGGTCGGGGCGGGGGGTCAGAGGGTGGGGAGCCAAAGAATTCAGCCTCTCCCTTTCCTAAAGTAAACGTGGGCGTACAAGAGGAAGTCCAACAGGGCAACTTTGCATTTGTGTGAAAGTAAGGCACCTGTTCTTCTTTTCAGCGTTGAGAAGCTGGCAGCTCATCAGTACACCAGACCAGGCCTCCCCAGCTGCTCTGGCAGTGGAAGGCATGAATAGTCTTTGTGTTCCCCTTGTCGATCAGAAAGCACAACAGAAACGCTCGTTGGGACTGTTGATTCTGAACGCTGCTGTTCATCTAACACCGTTCACGTACGCAGCGTAACGTACGACTCTCCGTAGATGATCTGGATGGAAAACAAATGTGTGGCATGTTTTGGGAGGGCTGCAGGGCTGCAGGGCTGCAGGGCTCCCGTCCCTCGTGCTCAGCCTCAGCCCTCTGGACCTGCAGGCTGGGCTCCCCTCCCTCGGTCCCCTTGCTCAAAGGGCCCTCTGTGCTGCAGGCTGGCAGTCCAAGTGTTTATGGAATGTCTCAGCTGCTTGTGGGGTGTGGGGGGAAGTGGTTAATGAAATGTTAAGTGCTCTATGAGTTCACCTCCATTGTAGGGAGCCTGAGCCGTGGAGCTTGTTTGTGTGATGCTAAGAGTTTTATATTTTTGGCTAAACTTTGAACTCAAAGCAACTCAGTTGGTAATGAATACAAACAGAGTTGTATTCTGCTAGATATGCTTACTTATTATTGTTTTTGAAATTTTATTAACTTTTTGATGTTTCATCACGGGCGCAAAGTTAAATGTCTTCTGTTGTGATTTTATGTGACTGACTGGCACAATGCAGCGCATAATCAAGAAATCAGATGTAGAATGCATGGTTCTCCCACTTTGTTTACAAACAAAAATCTGAAAAGTGTGGTGTGTAGCTCACACTGTAACTGTGAGCTACAGTGAGCTCACAGTTCACTGTAGTTACCTGAACCTCTACCCGGGTTGCAAGCCTTACATAGCCTCTAACATCTTCCTGTGTTTTGCTCCATTTTCCGAACAATGTGGCCAGTAGCTGCGTCTCCTTTTGCTTACTGGAAATAAACCAATTTCAAATAAACTGATAACTTGCAGTTTTGAGTATTGGCTGATTTCCCATGTTGAGCCGATATGATATCAGCACAAAACATAAATACTCTTATTACTTATTCAGATTCAAATTCAAAAATACTTTAATTTATCCTAAATGGAAATTAAATGTTGTAATTCATTAATTTAGATTCTTCAGAGACTTATTGAAGATGGTGATGATCTGCAGCAGTCTGCACTGCACTGAGTCTGAAGAAGCCTCTGACCAAAGATGCTCTGTAGAGTGAAATGTTAGAAAGGGTTTGATCAAGTAATATTACTCAAACAGAGAACAATAGTCAACAACGACAGGCTTGAGAATAACAGACCCATACATTAATAACCAATTGGTCGGAGATTTTAGCTGCAGGCTAATACAATCAAATACTTATTTCTTTGGCTGATATTGGACCTATTTCCAATGTCAATATCAGATCTCTATCAACAAATGAACTCTTGACTTAATGAAGTTCATGTAGCATCCAGAAACCTTTGCACAGATTTTGTGGAGTCTTGTATTCTTAAATCTAACTGTTAAGCAAAGTAAATCTGAAATGTTTTCATTAATCCAGTCCTGGCCTGGTGCTCTGGTAAATGAAACACTGCATTAAATTATCTGTCTCCAGGCAGATTATGACAGAGTCAATCACATTGAAGCACATCAGGTGAACTTTGTTCACTAATATTTAATCCCTCTTAGACATTCACATGAATATTTCAGTGAACCAAGAGGTCACCGATTTCTTCTCGTCTCATCACGTCAAAACAGTGATGTCATCTGTCGATTAGAATTTAAACAAAATGTTTGACATAACTGCACCGCTTCTTATGGAAATGATGAATTCAGAAAGTGAGTTCAGTAAGATGGATTCCCGTTTATGACATTCCTTTTGCACACTTTTGTTTATTTTTCCAGATTGCAGCGGCCATCAGGCACTGTTTTCTTTTAATGTGGTGCGTTTTGAGCTGAAGTCTGACCACCCTGAGCTATTTCAATGTACCCTGATTAGTAGCTGCACAGAGCTGGGCTGCTGCTCAGTTCTGATCCTCACCGCTCAACGGCTGGTGATAATTTTAGGTTTTCTCACAGTGAATCTGAACCATGTGCTGGTGGACCTCAGCAGAACTCTGGTGCAGAGGGCCTTGTAGCTCAGCCGATGCCTTGCGTAAGCCACAAGGTGCAACAGTGTTGCACTCTGCCTGAAGACACACAGCTTGTGTCTAGATTTGGCATGTCAGAAGGTATGGTTACCGGAGGAGGTAAAATTAGCTTTTACAGAGTTTACGTGTAAAAGTCAAGGGAGCGTTCACTCCAACTGTTTTAATCCAACTCCAGTTTGTTTGTCTAAAAAGTTTGTTTTGGGAAGTTTGCTTTTTTTCAGTCAAAAAAGCAAGCTTTTGTTCAGTTTTGCACATTTTGTATATTGCACTCTGGTGCAAAATGTGAACGCTAAGTTCACCGAAGACTGCTTAAAAGCAGGAAGTGGACAGAGCAAGGCATTCTGGGTAAATACAACCATTTTTGTTTACATTTTGTGAAGAAGGAAGTTGCATTCATGTCTTCTTGAGAGGTTTTTGTGTCGTTTCCTTCAAAGCTTCTTGGAGCAGCGCTACCAGAGGAGAGGAGGGGATCAGCTTTTTCTTTTAAAGAGTTTGTTTCATTTACCACAATGCAGTGTGAAAGAGAGCCATACCAACTGAAAATGTAACAAATGTTGCAACTTTTATCCATAATCAAACTGAGTCCACAGGGCTACCAGGTGTGAGAACACTCCAGCATAGTCCATGCAAAATATCCTGATCTGAACAACGTCAGATCATGTGGATCATTCCTGAGATGTTTTTTTCTTATCCACAGCAGAAGACGGATAAATAGAGATTTACATTTTGATAAACATTTTTTACAATCCTGAGTTACTTAAAAGCAAAAGTTATAGTTTGAAGACATTAGTATCTGATATTTTCCAACTTCTACCAAGTAGAAGTTGGAAAATATCAAGGGGACAAGGGGAACACAAAGATTTATTGTTGGATTTAAGTCTAGACTTTGACTAAGCCATTTTAACACAAAAATATTGCTTGATCTAAATCATTCCACTAAGTCTTGAGGTCTTTTGGAAGTTTTAGTAGGTCTTTTTTTCCCCAAGGATTCTTCAGCTTCATCCATCTTTCCATAAACTCTCACCAGCTTCTCTGAGGAAAGGCATCCCTACAGCTGATGTTAACAGCACTGGAGGTGAGGGGGGGGGGGCGACAGGGGGTTTCAGAGTGATGTAATGTGTTGTTATTTCCTTTAAAGTGCTTTGCATTTAGGCTGAAATGTAATATTTTGAGCACCTTGCCTCATGTTTTCTGTGTCTCCAACATGATTTTCCCTCTGTTCCCGTCTGCCACAATCCAGATGAGAATCCATTTTCCGAACCCATAAAGCCGTGGCTCTTACTGAGCCTTCTGCAGGTTATTATATGAAAGTATTCTACTTTTCAGGCGGAGACGGCGTCCTTCACTGGACATTTCTTCTCTCCTGTGAGTTCTGAAGGCTTAAATTTCATTTTCAGGCCTTTTCTGAGCTGCATAAATCAGACCTTGTTTATTCATAGGGACTTGTGATCAAATTTCCGTCCATCATCCAGCTTGTCCTCTGCACGGGACAGTCAATATGTCCACAGCGGGGAGTGAGGAGTTTGCGTCGCACTTGTCTCTGTGCTCTCACGAGTTTGGGCTGTGTTCTGGTTTTCCTATTGGTGAACCGGGCCGGGTGGGGGGAACATAGATGCTGCTATTCTGGTTCCAGCTGGGCTCAATCCATCGACCTTGTTGCTCCGTTGGGTTGTTACTCTTGGGAACTGGTGTCTGAAATTGATGCCATTAGTCGAACAAAATTGATATTTTCCCCCTGTGGTCTATGTTAAATCAGAGAGCAGATATTATACTGCAGCTTTTGACTCTGTTGTCCTCCAACATGAATCAGCAGATCCTACACCAGGGTTATAATAGTTTTGGGTTTTTCATTATATTTTAGCTTTATTTTGGTGCGACTTTTTGTCTAATTTACTTAGTTTGAGTTTTTAAGAGGTTGTTTGCTAGTTTTTTTTTTTTTTTTAGCAATTATTAGTTAAATATTGTTTAGTTTTTATTAATAGTTTTAGCTTTTCATACTTAATTTTTAGGTGCAAAATTTAAAAAGTCAAAGTATTGCATTGTGATTATACATCGATTGGGTTATGAATACTCAATAAAAAATACTGTTATAAAAGAAGTTATTAAATTATTATTGAATTATAGTGGGCTTTTTTGTTTTTTGTAGACTATAAGCACTGCCAAGGGGAGTATGGATTATCATAATTTGCCGACAGCTGACCAAGATTATTATAATTAACTAAAACGAATGTTAAGACAAAAACTGAAATTGAGAAAACATTTGTGTTTACTGAAATAAGTGAAAACGATAATTAATGGGGGAAAAAACAAACTGCATTGTGCGTTTATAAAACGAACTAAAACATACTGAAATAATTGATGTAACATCCTATCTGTAATTTCAGTATGTTTAGTTGGTTTTAAAAACATGATATAGTTCCAGTTAGTTTTCCCCCATTAATTATCGTTTTTATTTATTTCAGTTAGCGAAAATGTTTTCACTATTTCAGTTTTGGTTATTTGGTTAGTTTTAGTTAACTATAATAACCTTCAGATCGCTGCTGTGGTCTGAAACCGCTTTCTTGCTAATTTCATTGTAAAGCTAAGCACAAGCCGTTGGTTTTAATACGAGTAAAAACAGAAGATTCAAGTCTCTTAAAGGCCGTGTTTTAGTAAAACAGGGTTACTTAATTATTTAGGGTGATGAAGAAGCTGTGGTACTGGCAACTTTATCTCTGCTGCACATCTGTCGCTGGCCCTCTTTCTGTTTTATCATAATTCATCTGTATGGATTAGGATCAGGGCTTTCACCGTGGCTTTGCTTTGTCATAAGGGTCCTACAGGACTTTTGTTGCTGTTCTTAACGGGTCTCTTGTTCACATGCTGCAGGAAGGAAAAGTACTTCACGGTGACTAATTGTTCTCAGAAGCAAGGCTCGAGAGTTCGGACCCACTTTGTTTGGTAGAGGGGTTTGTATATTCCTCTGCGTCTATTTTTAAGTCTGGGTGTCAGTAAGGTAAACAAAAGGAAAATCAGATGTTGCAATAGATACCTGATTCATTGGAATAGGTTTAAATGAAATTCTTGAAAAATAGAATTAGAGTTCAGTGACGGTCCAAAGCAGAAGCGGCTCCTCTGTGATCCCTGCTCTGCACGGCTCAAACCCACAGCTGTTAAGTCTTATGTAACGTCATTAGAATGTATTTATTACGTTTCGATTGCAGAGCTTGAAAGGGTTTTAAGCTGCGCATAGTTGGGTATTTGGGCAGACATGTCACGGTTATCACAGCCATCTTCACCACCCTCCAGCTTTTCGCCTAATACTTTGAGGTCACGCAAACGGAGGGCCTTCCAGTTACAGTGGATCCACCGCGGTGCTAAGGAGCGGTTCAATTCTTTAAGCCTCTAAGGGAGATTATATCTGTGAACATTATATTGGCTTTATTCTGAATGTATGTGTTGACTGATTTACAGCAAATCCATTGAAGGCATATGAGCCTGTTATGTAAAATAGAAAGGAAGCATTTTAGGTCGAGGTAACACAGGAAACACCAGGAAGCAACGCTGCATTCTCTTTAACCTTTGTTAGAATGCAAGGACTGAAATGAGATGATCAGGTGTGTGTACTGTATACACAGTTCTCATGTGGCGACACACTTCCAGGAGCTTTGTAGCTGACAGCCATCTTGGTAGGTATCTGTAACTAACAGTCATGACAGTTGCTATGGAGTCACTATGACACAAGCTTAGAACTAGCTCTCTCCTCGTTCCTGTCTAAATCAGAAACAATATGAGTACATTACAACTGCTACTCAACTACAAATTTTCAGTACTCTACCCTTCTCTATGTAACACTAGCATAAATGTCAGTGATATTTTCTGTAGTACTTACTACTGAACTTTCAAAATTAGCTTAACTAATGTAGCTTTTATCTGCAAGCTAAGGCGAACATGTAGCCTACGTGTGTTACTGCATTTTCTTACTCTGCCAGTCACCAGAACCTTGTTACTCACCTGAAGAGTTTGGAGAGCCTTTACAAATCTTTTGAAACACTAATTGTGAGTGTCCATGGATTACAGACCGCAAAGCTCCTCCATGGTGTACGCACCACTTACTGTTACTAAGTAGTTCACTATGTCATAGGAGGAGATGGGAGGCAGACATGAGAGAGAAAAAAAATCAGTTTAATCATTTTCTTGTTGAGTTTATGTATATTGCTAAACAAAATTAGGCTAATTTTAAATTAAATGTAATTAGTGTCTCATTTTTGACTTGATCTTAGTATCCCAACAATCCTGTTTAGATTATTGCATGCTCTTAATGTAATATTAATATTTCCACCATCAAGATTCCTTAGGTTTAAAAACATCAAATTTCTCTCGGCACCGTTTAGAACTGGTGTCAAATTTTGAGTTTGAGATTGAATGTTAGGAACATTAGATTAAAATCAAATTCATGAGTAAATTCTGTGCAGAAACAACAACCTCTTGTCAAGAAGAGACTGTTTGTCAGCGCTCATAAGATTGTTCCAAATACATAACCTTGTGGATCACCCTTTGAGTTGGCAGTAAAGACGATTGAGAATGGTTTTGTCAGAGATTGTTCTGAAACCACAAACAACTACTGCTGTCTGAGGCGTACTGGGGGGGGAAAGCTGTTGTAAAAACAGCATGTTAAACTGCTTCAAAAGCCATTTATTACTGTAGTTAAACTATGCATGCCCTTCAAAGTGTGTGTGTGTGTGTGTGTGTGTGTGTGTGTGTGTGTGTGTGTGTGTGTGTGTGTGTGTGTGTGTGTGTGTGTGTGTAGGGGGGTGCTCTGTAAACACGTAATGGCCATGACTTCAGGAGGGGATGTGTTAGGAGCAGGAGTGAGGGGCTGTTTGTGCAGAGATGACCTTGTGTAGAAAGCCTGTTTCCTCTCTGGAGCAAAATGAATTACTGAATTTTCCGGGCAGACCTGCCTGGACATTTCCTCAGTAGGCGTCCTTGTGATCGCTACAACAACCGCTCTGGCTGAGGGTCTATTGTGATGTCTGCTTTCTCACACCGGCTGCAGCCAAGCGAGCGCCGTGTTTGAAACCCGTTTGCATGTGAGAGAGAAGCGACGGGAGTAAGAACACGTTTTGAAATCCTCCTCCGGATGTACTTCTGGTACTAAAGAGGTTCTGACAGTTAGCTAGAGGAGGATGTGCTTCTGGTATTGACTAGGAAGCTGCTTGAACTACATTGGTGGGGGTTTTTTTTCCATCTTTGCCTCCTGAGATTGGGTGTTTGTTGAGTTTCGTCCTTCACAGCAAAAACACAAAATCTCACTGAGTACTTTTAGTCTAGTTTCTACATCTTAATACACTGAGAATAAGATGAAACTAACTTAGAAGCAACTGTTCAACAAGAAATATGAGTTTGTTTATGTCAATCATTTCTTAATATTGATGAGAAAGTTCTAGTTCCATTGGCAGATCATTTCCCTTATGGGACAAGACATTTTTTTTCCTGTTATTCATGAAATAATCTGCCAATGGAGCTACTAATTTTCCATCAATATTAAGGAATTATTGACTTGAAACAAACTCGTATTTCCTGCTGAAGTTACTTATAACTTAATTTCATAAGATAGTCTCATTTCAAGTGTACAAAAGATGTTTACACTAGAAACTAGACCAAAAATACTCTGTAGGATTCTGTGTTTTTACAGTGTCCTCCAGGGTGACATGGCTCCGTCTTCCTCCTGTTTCCGGAATCCTTTATTTTCCTGTTTTTGTGCTGTGGTGAACCAAATTCACGGCCTCCTTAAAATACTCTGTCCAACACTACGACAGATCTTAGACGTCCTCTTTCTTTGGACTACGGTTTTAGATGCTTTTCTATTCTATCAGCGAGCTGCCAAGTCCTTGACAACAAGGCGATGATGATTATACATGTTGGTGAGTCGGAGTGGCTGACGGTAATTACAGTATGCAGAAGGCTGCTCATCTTAAAAAGACCCACTGACAAGTGTCACATATATCCCTAACAAGTTTTTCCAGCCCAGACTGGCTGCAAGCATTTGTGTTGCGACACAACCCACACTCGGCTCTGCATTTTGCCTATTTTTATTAAACAGGATTCTGAAAGAAATCTGTTGATGTGTGAGTTTTGAGACTTCTCTAAATATGTGAATTATGAGTAAATATCACACCAAGATACAAGATCTCATTTCTTTACAACAAAAACAAACATGTGGATGAAGGGGGACTGTGTGTATATCGAGCAGGGCACGTGTGTTTGCCTTGCCTTTTCACTTGTTTATTCACCCTTTGGCTTCACCTCGCTCACTGAGACAGGCTGGATTTAAGTAGGTCGCAGGTTTATGGAGGTTAACAAAGGAATTAATATGAAAACAGAAGAGCTTAATGCTGAGAGCTTGTCAGCTGTTCACATCATAATGACTACTGTAGTCCAGGTGAGGATTTTTCTCCACTTTTTTTGTATTTTAACTCAATTTTTCTGCACACAGCTCAGTCTACCTCATTCTTTAGGGTGAAATCTGAACAATAAATAACACAAATATTGATATTAAAAATAATTAGGGAATTTCAGTGTTGTACATGCTAACATCTGTCACACATGAATGTAAATTTAATGCACTTCATATCTTCATGGCAAATAACAATGACAGGACCATTGCATGGTTTTGTAAAGTCACACAAAGATAACCGGACCCGCCCAAAGCAGCCAGAAGTCACATGATAACTGAGCAAACACGTGGAACAAGGAGCTCTGGTCAAATGTATGGAAACCCATAAGTATGCACTTCAAAGTCATCATTTCCAGTTTTAAGTTTAAATTACGGGTTTAGAAGTCATAATTTTTACATTTATTATTTCTATTCAATTATGGGACCTTTGAATCATAGGGTGAAAGTTATAATTATGAGATTCAAAACTACAATTTTGACTTTCAAAGTCAAAATTTTAAGATAGAAAGTCAAAATTGTGACATTTTATCTCAAAGTTGTAACTTTGGCTCTGAAAATTATAACTTTAATCTCATAATTATGACTTTTAATGCCATAAATTATTAATTTGAATCTCAAAATTATGAGTGTCTCAAAATACTGAATTTGAATCTTGAAATCATGACTTTGAAAGTCAAAATTATGACTTATGAATTCATTTTATTTGAATAGGCTAACCTACTTGTTTTCATGCCACAAATAGGTTAGCCTCGCAAATGAGACCAAAATTAATTCATCTTTTTTGTGTCACAAGAAAATTGCAGCCCCAGGGAAACATGGAGGCAGTAGCATCATGCTCTTTGTTTTCAGCTGGTCAGAGGTGAAGGGGATATGGAAGGAGCTAAATGCAGAACAAACCTGGATGAAAACCTGTTAGAAGTTAATAAAGCCTTGAGGCTTGGATGAAGGTTCACCTTCAAGACCACAACCTTAAACATTTGGCCAGAGCTGCAGTAGAATTAGTTAAAAAAAAACTGTAGAACCACAGAGATATTGTTCCTCCAACACTCTGTTTCATTTGACTGAGCCGTTTTCCAAAGAAGAATGGGCAAATATTCCAGGTTCAGCACAGATGTCATCCTGGAGTGACTTTACAATTCTCATTCCAGCTGGAAGTGGTGCTCCGGCTTGATGCCTTGCCCATAATGTGTCTGTGTTAACTCCATGACCTAGCAGCATCTCCAGCTCATCATGTGACTATTGTGCTTTGTCTGCCCATTTTCTCCTAGACATGGAAAACCCTCCGTCTTACGGCTACGACCTGGAGCATTCTGAGGAGCACCCGCCTCGCCACGAGCCTCTGTCCTTCAGCGGCTCGCCGTCCTCCTCGCCGCGGCTCCGCTTCAAGAACCGGAACAGCCGGGACACGCAGTCGTCCGGTTCTCTGGAGTCCACGCAGTCGGTAAAGTTGCTGTGACCGACAACTCTGACACGTTGCCCCTCATCTCCTGTTCCCCCACTTCCGCCCTCTCTGCCGCTGCATTGTCCTTTGGTGTCCTCTGTCCACGCTCCAGTCCACAATACTCATTATCTTCCTTCTGAGCATGAAAGTTGTTTCTTTGCTTTTTCTGCTGTCTATGTTAACCGTTTCTTCTTCTTTTTGTTTAAGATGTGTCTTGTTGTCTGCTTGACCATTTCCCACAACTTTTACACCAATCACCCAGCAGGTTCTCAGATTAAATATTCAAAGAGAAAAAGCTGAAATAGGCCCTCCATAAACATTCTTTTGTTTATTTATTATTAATTTTTTATTTAGGGCTTGGCAGTTTTTAAGAAATTAACCTGTAGAATAAACATTACTGCAAATGTTGTCACGGTATTATCACAAATAAAAGGTTTTACATGGATTTTAATTTGACACATAAAGTAGTACTTGAATGGCAAATCGTAAAAAAAGAACACATGTGAACACATGTGGTCCAAAAATAAAAATCTGAAAAGTGTGGCATGCATTTGTCACACAGTCATCCCCCCTCTAACTCCTGAAACTCATACAAGAACATCAGCAATATGGAAATAAATATCAGTTGTATCTGCCCAGTTTAACTTATTGAACTGATACTGATATTAACATCGGCCGATACCAATGTTAATGCCGATATATCATGCATCCCTTATGTTAACACACTATGCTTTAAACTAAACTCTTCCACTGTGACTCTTCCATTGCTATCATTGCTACTTTTATAGTAATGAAGATTATGATTTAAAACCCTAATTATGACTTTAAAGTAGCCTCTTTGCTGTGACTGCGTGACGCAGCATTCATAGCGGCACAAATACAATTATCGTTTTTGAAAAATATTCAAGTTTACAACAGGATTCTTTAAGACGCCACTTACTTTAAGAAACCGCTCACAGTAACATTATTTAGTCTTTTTTTGTTAATTTGATTATATTTATTGATGTTCTCATCAAACATGGAGAAAATATCTAATAACATTTCCCATCATACTGCCAGTTTTGTTTTTTCACATCAATAACTGAAATTTATCATAATAAATCAATGATGATAAATCCAAATTTTTAGATAAGATAAACAACCACAATCCACAATAAATGATAAGCAGTGTGATACATGCTCACTCCTGCTATGTGTTGGATTTTTCAGAATGAATGTGTTCAAACCTGCAACATTTCTGGTTGTAGAAAATGTAAAAAGGTTCAAGAGGTATCAACACTGCACCTTGTTGAACCCATACTACACCTTTAAGATGTATGTAAGTTACTAATTTTAGTATGAGATTTGCTTAAATTCAGGAAAATATAGATAAAAGTTGATTCTTTATGTTATTTCAGCTTCATTTTTGGTGAAAGATATGAACAAATCTGTCTGATCATAAATGGATCCATTTAGTTTGTCACAATTGCTGCGGCAAGCTCAGTTAAATCACATCTAATGGGTTATTTCTGACGTGGTCCAAATAAATTTGCTTATATCAGATTTAATTGCTGAATTAAAAGGTGTCAGAATGGCAAATTAAAATGGGAATGAAAGTACTTCATATATGTTTACATTGCAGTATTCTCTGTTTAATAGCTGAGCTGCTGTATAAAAGCAGAAATAAAAAAAAAGTGCCAGCCGATGCACCCACATGCCACCAATTAAATGCAGAGCAGCCTGTAGCTGCCAGATGGGGGAAAGCTTTCATTGTGAAGCGGGGTGTCAGTGAAAAGGCCGCACATAGTCGGCAAACACATTGTAGCCAAACAGATGTTGGGGGAAAAAAAACTAACATCCCTCCCCATTTTGTTTGTTCTGTTCCTCTCATATCTGCGGTATTCTTCTCTTCTGATGTGATTTTCAAAGCCTAAATGATGGCGGAGGGTGGGGAAAAGGGGGCTGGGCTTCTTTTTCATTCTAGTACACACAACAACAGAGTTATTACTGACAGAGTTATTCTAACTAAAATGAGCGATATCTTCGACCCGCTTCAAACAACTCCTTGTGGAGAGAGAGAAAACAAACATTTGTCTTTTTTAAGAGGTGAGGAGTGTCCGCTGCTGGCCTCCTGGAATGTAAAACTCCTACAGAGTGCGATCATGACTCCAGTTCCCACATTGCCCAACAGCTAGCTAAGCTTTTCTGCTTGTGAGCAAGCTTTTAAAGCTTATTTTGCATTTCAAGTTGTTGTCATTAATCATGTTGATTGAAAATTAAAAATGTCTTCATATCTCACAAGGTTTTGTTTTTTTCCTTCCCCACCATTACATGTTTGTATCAGGTGGAGCTGGAACAGGAAAAGGGGCAGGAGATGAGGAAGTGGGTTCTGTCTGGGATCCTGGCCAGCGAGGAAACGTACCTCAGCCACCTGGAGGCCCTGCTGATTGTATGTAATGACTCTTTATGCTGAGATTTCATTGATCACATTCTGAAACGACCATAATATCCACTGGAGATGCAGCCAAATATTGTCTGGTCAGAATTTCAGATTGATTGGTCATGACTTGTCACTAGCTGTTGAAACTACTGAGAGAATAATGCATTTTTAAGCTTAAATTAATAATTAATTGTCCAAATTTTCTAATAAGTACTAAGAGATAAAAATAATTAGACACATACTAAGTTTAGATCATTGATATAATGCGCTTTTTAGATTTTCGAACCATTTTCTTCTACCTTAATGTGATTGTTTCTATAAACATGACAAATATTTAAGGTGTTCAGGTAAAAGGCAAGGTGTTTTTTTTACTTTTCCATTCATAAGTTAGAATTAAAGAAAAAATTCACAATTCTAAAAAAAAGAAGAAAAAAATTGATGGATGGCTAACATCCATCAAAAACCATGTTTTTGTTCCCAAAAATATAATTTTTAAATATTTGAGAGTAGTTTAAATGAATAACAATCCAAAATTAGAAAAAACTCAATATGAAACAAACTCATGACTTTAATATGAGGTGTAATATTTGTAAAACACTAACAGTGTACACAAATATTTTTGCTTTTGAGCCACCTGGGCCACTGCCCCTGTAAGCCCTTTTTAATGTCTGGCTCAGCCTATAACTGAAATGTGGTTTTACTGTCCTTAGTGGACAACAACTGGTCTAATGTGTTTTTATAACTGATTAAATGGTGAACTCTAACCTGTTGTGCGTTATTTTGTAATTTCTTGGATGAGTCATCAATGCTGCATTGGAGTAACCATGGCAACCAGTCATTCCAAGGAAGGCCTCCCTACTGCTCCCAAAGTTACAAAAGAAATGGCTTTGTAACCATTTGGAAATAGACTCTTTTTTTCCTCATCTGTTCTTGAATTTCTTTAGATCAGGACGTGATGTGTTTCCTTTTTAGCTCACTCCATGTTGTCAGACAAGTTTCCATATAACGGATTTCTTGTTCAAACAGGTTTAGAAGTAAAACAGGCCAACGTGTGGCTTGGGAAACTGAAGATTAAAATGTGGTTAATCACATGGCTTAACCAGTGGAGGAGGGTATGGTAACCTCACATAGGGCCATGATAATATGGGTGTTTTTTATTTATTAGTAAATAAAATCATCTACTGTAATCTGAATGTTATATTTACTCACATTGTGTCTGAAGTAATTTCTTTCAGGATTTAGCACATCCAAGTGAAAAGAAAACAGAAGGAATCTCAGAAGTTGTCAGTTCTGTTTTCACAGCATAATGTCTTTTTAGGTATTTGTTTTAGCTTTTTTAAGAAATATATTAAACATCTACTGCCTGTTTGATTAATCACTAACTTAAAACATTTAAATCCCTAGAAGGAATTGTGCAAGATGGATCTAATTTGGGCTGCAACTCTTGTGTGAGACGATCCACTCCTGGGCAGATCCAGACATGGGATCTCTGTCTGAACAAGACCGAAAGTCTAATTATGGAAGAAAAAAAATGTTCAGTTACATTCTACTTGCTCTAAAAATACCAATATTTGTTTATCTAAAAGTTACTTTTTTTACCCTGCTGGTTATCAACAGCACGGATTTAACATTTAAAATGAACAGATTTTCCCCAAAAATGTATTTCAAGTTTGGGAAAAAAAACAATAATTACAAATCACAAGAGCAATTATTTAATTGAAGATAAAAATCAAGCAGAAAAATGAACGGTGTAAAATAAAAATTCTCATGACGATGTTTCCAGAAAATTTGCCTACGAGCAAAAACCAGAACACATTTTGCACTGCTATTAGATTAATAAAATAAAATGGACATAAATCATTTACAAAATGATCATTTACAAAATGATTTATGCTTCGGAAAATACTGTCAAATCTGTACACATGAGCAATAAGAAATGTATCAAACATTTTCTGCATTCAAAGAAACAAAAACACATATCAGTCAAAGCTTCAAAAAGTTAATAAATGAGTGATTTGAAGTACAGTGTTTTAGAGTTTCGTCAATTGAAATTTAAATGGTTTAGGGCTGATAGCCTGTGGTTTCCTCTTGTAGCCCATGAAGCCTCTGAAGGCGGCAGCCACCACCTCCCAGCCCATGCTGACCATCCAGCAGATAGAGACCATCTTCTTCAACGTGCCTGAGCTCCACGAGATCCACAAGGACTTCTACGACGCTCTGCTGCCCCGAGTCCAAGACTGGAGCCACCAGCAGTGTGTGGGCGACCTCTTCCAGAAGCTGGTACACTGGTTTGGTTTTGATTTTACTACACCAGAATCAGTTGTGTTGCTCTCTTGAGTTCTCGTAAAAGTCAGAGGAAGTATCGCCTTATATTTGTTTTTTTGCCATGGGTGATAACATTCAGGAGACAAGTCAACATGTCTTGACAATGCTTCGACATGCAAAACTTGTTTTTCCACTCACTTTGATCCAACTTGAAGGAAGTTGAGGCTAACGTTAAAAAACAAAACAAAAACAGAAATAAAGGAAGCTGGTAAGAAAATGAGTAAATTCTTGCAACAAGCATCTTTTTTTTAGTTGCATTTGATCAACATTTACTTTCATCTCCAAAAAACTCCCCCCAAAAACCCTTGTGATCTAAACCTTGTAAGAACTCTGCATCGAGTAAGGAGAAGCCCGGCATAGCGTGTGGGTTTTCCTTCAAAGAGACCACCGTTTAGCATGTGAGCAACTTTCAACAAACTAATTACAGCTCTTCTTAAATGTCATAACTTTGATCGCTAATGATTGCTTAAAGAGCAGAAAACTTGCCGAGTGGAAAGGTGATGGTCTCTGGGTCTAATTGTAACTTTTTTGTGTGGCTCTCGTTGAAACTCACGTCTGATCCGAGTAGACTTCCTGGAGGCGTCCCCCGGCCAGATTAAAGAGCCGCTTCGCCACATTACGAGCAGTAAAGGAGCGCTCAGGGCTCCGTAGGAGGTTGAGCTACCTCGGCGAAGACGAAAGATTAAAGGCACACGTGTAAAGGGGTTTATAAACGGCGGCCAACGCTGAATCAGAATCGGCTGGGTCGGCTAAATGACGCATGGTGTGATGCGCTCACCAGTGCCCTTTAGTAACGTGCAAGTCTCTCTCTGTGTTCACCGCAGGCCAGCCAGCTCGGGGTGTACCGGGCCTTCGTGGACAACTATAAGGTTGCCGTGGAGACGGCAGACAAGTGCTGCCAGGCCAACGCGCAGTTTGCAGAGATATCTGAGGTATGTGCAGCGAGGCTGCGGCGTTTAGGGCTTTGCTGCCTGAGACAAGTGATGACGGGGCAGTTTTTTCTAGTCCTTTTCAGTAGCTGCAGTCAGTCAAGATCACTATGGATTAATCAGGGTGTTTGTTTTTTTGTTCTCCCTCTTATCTCAGAATCTCAAGGTTAAAAGCACAAAAGAATGCAAAGACCAGTCTGCCAAATATTCTCTGGAAAGTGAGTATTGAGTCAGATGAAATGTAAATTTTCCTGGTACTAGAATCTATTTCTTTTTTTTGTTCACTGTGATGACTCCTCATCCACAGCTCTCCTCTACAAACCTGTGGACAGGGTGACACGCAGCACTCTTGTCCTCCATGTAAGTCAGTAATTGAAACCACAATTTTGCACGGGGGAATCCTTTTCAAAACTGAATTCCTTCGATTTTTCTGTTTTGGTCTTTAGGACTTGCTGAAGCACACGCCCTCCGGTCATCCAGATTACCCGCTGTTACAGGATGCCCTCCGCATCTCTCAGAACTTTTTGTCCAGTATTAATGAAGAGATCACCCCACGCAGACAGTCCATGACCGTTAAAAAGGGAGAGGTGAGTTTCTCATGAATTATGTTTACAATTCTTTTCATATTGTGAAACCCTTGACATTTTGGTACAAAGCCGTTTTGATCGTTATGAACTAAATGTGAGATGAAGGGGTTGAATCTTTTTGCTAAGACTTTACAAAATATTTAGACTTATTGGTCTAAATAAAGAGCACTCTTCAGGATGTTTACCAGGTTTTAAGATCAATGTGATCGTTGCTTTTCTCAGAGTGGATGGGAGAACTTCAATTTTAAATGCTTCTTCATACATGTTGAAGAGTGGGACTACAAGTTTGTCTTTGAAAGTTTTGTAGAATTCAATGGGGAAGCAGTCAAGCCCAGGAGCTTTTCCACTATTGATACTCCGCGTGGCCTGTGAAATTTCTTCAATTGTTAAATTTATGTCCAACTCCTTTTTTGTCTCTTCTGTGAGGAGACAAGAGGAGATCTTTATACTATTAATTGTTCTTTCACTTTGTATTTTCTTAATTCTCCATGCCAATAACAACTTTCTCTCCTTGGTCATAAGATTTCTTTAACCACATTAAACTTTTTGCTGCTGCCTCATAAAATAATTTATTACCGTATTTTCCGCACTTTAAGGCGCACCGGATTATAAGGCGCACCTTCAATGAATGGCCTATTTTAAAACTTTTTTCATATATAAGGCGCACCGCATTATAAGGCGCATAGAATAGATGCCATAGTTATGTTACCACCCGTCCGGTATTGAACGGGACATGATTTGTTCCGTTCACTACAAATATGGATGTCTAATAATAAAAAATTGGTCCGAGTACTTTATATAGCATCTGCACCAGTCATTGTTTCACTCACGGTTTTGGTGTTGCGAAATTG
>CAEGAF010007962.1:0-24440 GCA_903067075.1 Micropoecilia bifurca
CTTATGGTAACTAGCCTCCTATTAAAACATCCATTATATATATGGATGTATTACATTTAGTAAAGTGCAGGTCAGTGTTCAGAACTAGTGTGACAGATAATTTGTGTAATACCTCTCCCTTCCGTCTCACTAGTCATTCTTGTTGCCACACCATGCACCAAAATCATTCGCGATGGGACAGTGCAAGGCGCATTATGGTAACAGAATGGGTTTCCCAGGGGTTACAACTAATATGAGAGTGTCGCAAATCCACTACTGTTTGAGGATATTGTTGCTGCAACACTCATATTGTTTTTGACGTACACCGATTATTTCTTATTCCATTCACTGTGAGGCGGAAAGTGAGGCCTGTATTATTCATAACATATAAAATGAACAAATTTTAGTCTGTAATTGCATGACTTTCTTATTTAGTTTCCAGCAACACATTGTTGTTCACACGTTTTCAAAGGGCTGTGTCAACGGCTCTCGTGGTTACACGGTTACATACCTGAGCGCCCATACATTTAGGGAGGAAAGGGACCTAAGACTAAAAAGAGCAGGAAGAGAGGAGAGACAGAGCAGGAGCAGGAGAAGTGGAAGGGTCACCCATCCGCTGAGATGATAATGAAAGAATAATAATAGAGTACAGGATGAAATTACTGAGCTTTACCCACAATATCTTCTCTCATTAGAGGCAGCACTAATGTTGCCGTTTATGCTTGTGTTCTACCCCAGCTCCCCCTAATTAGGCGTGAGCTTCTAAAAATAACTTGCAAACTAAATAGTGGCATGAAAGTACATGCAAATCTGTTGATGTAGAGGAATAATGGTGGCAGGGTAGAGGAGGAGTGGGGAGGGGATTAGTGGTGCGCTACAGACTAAAGTAATTGAGTTGGGTTGTGTTGACACCCAGGCGCAGTCAGAGGGCCTATGTTGTGGAACGTGCTGTGTGCGTGCATGCATGCTACAAGGCTCAGGCAGCATTTGTTTTGTGCGGCTGGTGTCATGGTAAAGGTGTTAGCTCTGGATAAAAGGCTGGAAAGATACTAATCCCTGCATTACTTCAGAGAAGAGGAGCAGGGTGGAACCTTCCTCCTGTGAAACAGCATGGACAATCTGTTGCAACACCTGAGCAGGGCACAGTGTGGACAGAAACAGGGCGCAGGGCTTGGCACCGCCATGACAAAAAGCCCTCAGGCATCCTTCAGGAGCAAGGAAAGAACACATTTTTTAAAGCATGCTTTTGAGAGGTAAATAAAATTAATGCACACTATTTAATGTTATGTGAGAGAACCAAATGCTCATAAAACCACAGGTAGATTTTTACTGCATACGTACAGATCCTCATCTTCAACCTGCTGGAAGCCAGAGTACCCCGAGGTTCGATTTAAAACACAAAGAGATCTTTGCAAGAGTTGAATTGAAAGAGGAAACATTAAAGCTCTGAGGAACAGTACTAAACAGTGTGCAACAACCAAGTCCAATTTTAGTGAGAAGAATTTATAATAACAAAGACCTGAACCTTCACAGGGCTACTGTTTAAACGAAAGGCTTTTCAATAAAAATCTGACTTAAATCAAAGTATAAAGAAGAGATAAATAATACAGTGACTTGGGGCATTTTCTACAGTGTTTAAATAATTCAAAAAGAATGATCAACTTGGCTTAATAGAGACTGGAAAGTAAATGTACACGCAAAACAAAACAATCTAAAAAAGAAAAACACAAGTTGTCGTTTAATGATTGTTATTAACTAACTTTTCCATCTCTAACCATATTCTCAACATACAACAAAAACTTGCCACGCAAGTATTGTTAATTCACCATAGAGGTATTTTTAGCACATTGTAAAGTAGAGAAAATGACAGGTCAGTTTAGAAATGTTTTTTTTTTTTTTTTTTAGAAATGTTGTCAAAGTGATAAGGTGAAACTGCTTTTTTCAGGTCTTCCTCCCTATTTGAAAAATATGAAAGTGCAGCTACTTTGATTATATCATCCTTTATGACAAGCAGGAGTTATGTTTCACAGTTGATCTTGTATTTGATTTACCATTGCTGGACATGTTAGAATGCCGGTCAGTGTGACAGGTCACTGTGGCCATAGATTAGGAAAGAAAAGCTTTATTTGAAGAAGGGAAAGGATATTGGTTTAGTGCTGGCATGAAGTGCAACATCCCAAAAATGTAAAAAAAACTTATCTGTAGGATGCCTTATAAAGTATAGTATACCTTATGATATACAGATAAGGTATAGTATACCTTATCTGTATACCTTATAAGGTATAGTATACCTTATCTGTCGCAAATCATAAAACAAAATTCCAGTCACTTTTCCCCAATGTTAGATATTATTTGAGCACCAGTGAGCTTAAATTTGTTCACTGAGCAATATCACCAAAGGATCCCAAATCATTGTTATGATGATTATTCCTCAGTGAAATTATGCAGATGAAACAAATGAATGGGCAAAGTTTTTTGTGAGTATTACACCAGGGAAAATTATTTATTTTCTAGTTAGTGATATTAGAGGAATCAATGTCTGTGAGCCTCACAGATAAAGGAACAAAAAATAAACTAAATATCCCTCCCAAGGATATCTGAAACCCCAGATGGAAAATGAGAAAAACTCTTGATCACTGTGCACTTTTCTCACGCATCCAGAAAATCCCACCAGCTTCAAAGAGCTGCTGAAACCTAAAATAGCTCAAAAACATTGGGTTATAAATTTACCAGTTGCTTTACAATTTTTGTGACTGCAAAAGTAGAGGTTTATTACAGTGAGTGTTCAAAGGGGGATGTGCGATGACTAATTTCTGCCTTGAATTCGGTCCATTTGGTATCACTTCCAACTCACCTCAGTCCATTACTACAGCTATGAGTCACAAACCTCCAGACCTGAGGCTGTCAGCAGGAGTCCCTTTGAAAGGGGTTTGGTGTAAACACAAGGACACACACACACACACACACACACACACACACACACACACACACACACACACGAGTACCCACATGCGCAGAAAGCCATTCTGATGTTTTTCCTCACATATTCGTCTTGCACACAGTTTCCTTTCTTCGCTCATATCTTTCCTTCCTGCACACACAAACATCTTTAATCTCCAAGAATCTGATCATTTTATAGAGCATCTGTGTGTTGGCGTAGGCAGCGATACAGTCGTGCTCTTTCACCCAGCTCAGACCGGCTCTCAGATCAATATCCTGTCCCCTGGCAGCTGGCACGCTCAGGCCAGACGGACTGCTTCAAAAACCACGTCCTTGTCATTTCGCAAAATAAAAAGAAAAAAAATATGTATGTTATTAACTTTCTGATGCATGCAGCACATTTTCCAGTGAACTGTATCGTAAGGTGCGTGCTTATGTGTTGTTTGAGTGATACACAACTAGGAATGAATGTAGTAACCTTCACAAGCTTGAGCACTCTTATGTAAAGAAGCCAGAAATCAAAATAAACACTCAATATAGAACACAGAAATATACTTTTTTTAAATGTCATGTTTGAAAGTTGTAAACACTAATTCAATTGGTAGCATTTTAATATGTTTGGAAGCATCCATTGATAGCATTTAATGCAGCACTTTCGGTATATTGCACAATTTTCACTATTTTTTCAGCGGTTAGTTTTTCTTCGTATGCAAACTGTACACATGTTGAATGCCAAATCTCTGACTAAGAAAAGACTGGCAGAAAAAGCTATTCACCGTAAACATAAAACTGGTTGGGATACTTTGGAAATCAAAATCCAATAAATGATGCATGTAAAATAAACAGCCACTGCTTTTCATATAATAACATTCCACATGTACATAGTTTTTTTAAACTGATCCATCAGTGCACCCAAATATTTTATCACTGTGAAAGGTGATTTATTTTTACTAGTTTAGAATGGGGTGTGCAGATTGTTCACCTAGACTGAGTGGGGTTGCTGTGCTCTCCAAGGCTAGCTGGTCCCTTTCACAGACCTGTCAGCACCTGACGGCCCTTCAGGATCAAGGTGACTTATGGGGGAGCATTTGGCACTATGATGCTGCGGTCAGAATTCTATTCCCTGACATATTACAGTGTCCGACAAGCTGCCACTTACGGCAGTGTGGCTGTTATGGCTTTGATAATTGAAGTGCTCAGAGGTAGATGGGTTGGACAGATGAAGCCCAGATAGTCAATGGATCAATAGTGGGATTGTGAGCTCTAGCTGTTGGAGCTAAATAGGCCAGGTGAACTGAGCCTGAGCCAAAGATAACAATATGAAATCATAAGGCCTTTTATGTCCACATTCTTTTTGTTTTAAATGTGTCTGGCACCTTGAGAAAATTGTTGTTATGGGAGCGAATGACTCAGAGCTAATAAATTCCATTTACTGTAGATGCTTATACCTTAGGCACTGTGTGTAATATACAGAAAAGTGACAGTAGTTACAAATGTTATGAAAAGCAATATCTCATAGCTGGTAGGCGACATGCAGGTGTATTGTTTGGGGTATCCTTTAGGTTCTACTATTATTGCGTTATCTCCTTAGTCCCTTTTCAGTGATTGAACCATCTATTTGCCTGTCGCCTTCCTGGCAAATAGACAAACACACTGCTCAGCAATCACAGTGTGGCAGGAAACAGATTTCAGAATTGTCATTCACGACACTCATAAGTCAATAGCTATGACTTTATCACCAGGAAAACACACAGACAGTTTGTTCATGGACTTAATTGAACAGGAATAGTTGAGCCCCAGTGCGATGCACACAACGTAATTTTCATATCGCTCAAATGTCACCAGCCGATGGGGTGACAGGCTGGTCTGGCCACCTGTCTAGGCTCCCCGAGATGAGTACCAAGAAAGGAAAAAAAAGAAAAAACACCCTTGGTTCAGAATTAAAAATGGAGTATAGTACAGAGGTTAATGCTGAATTTAATTTGAGCTCTTCAAATGTGACTACATCTGGTAATAACTGAAAAAAACCAACATATTGAACATTAACATAGTCACTAATACAGTCCGGGCTAAATAGAGAAGGACGAAAACAAAACGTGTGTAGTAACCATTTGTAACTGACACTCCTCTATGGCAGGACTGATTCTGCATAAGAATGAAATGCAAAATAATTTAAAGAAAATAAATCCTTTCATCCAGATATTAGGACAGAGCTTTGGATCAAGAACAAGGATGAACTAGGAAGAGTCACATCAATATGATAAGCAGAATTTGTAACACCTGTGAGTTAAGAACAGGAAACTGAGAATATAATTTACACAAACTCACATAATTTGTAAAAACATTTCCTGGCTGAAAGAAATAAGCTAATTCGGCCGTTAGATTCATATAATCGGGTCAAAATCTGACTTGAAAAATATAAAATTATGGATCATTGTGGCGGTATAAAAATGTTGGGGATAATTTCTTTCAGCACTTTGTATCCCTTATTTACTATTTTAGCATTTTTACCATCCACAGCCATCTTGAGTATTGTTACTGATGACCGCAGTATGACACAACCCTCTGACGCAGATTCCCCAGATTGCGACAGATTTGTTTCTTGAACACGATAATGAGTTCACTAAACCTCAATGGCCTCCACAGTCACCAGCTCTCATTCCAGTAGAATATTTTTAAGACTTGGTGCAATGGGTGACGTGCATCATGGCAAACAACTCTCCTGCAACTACATGTGATGCGTCAATATCGACCAGAAATTTTGGATAAGATTATTGAAAGCTGGGCCAGCACATTATAAAGTTTCTAATGAGTCTGTTGCATTCTCTGAAGAGACAGACAAAAACTGAGTGGGAGCTTCAAAATCATAGAACAGATGTAGAGTAACTCCGAGTTAGAGAAAGAGGGGCAATCCATGGAGGGGGTAAAAACTTTAAGAATAACAGGGAGCGATAGTGAGAAAGAGAAACATCCAATTAGCAGGAAGTCAGCAGGTGTGCTTTCTCTCTAGAGCCCCACACCTTTGTCCCCCACTCCTCCCATTTCTTTTTTTTTACCTCCTTCCTCCCCCCATCCCTGGTATGGGGTAGAGGAGGGGGTGGACTAATGCTGTGCGCGCCTTAAAGAGCAGGGCGTTGCTGTGGCAACCGTCTGGCACGCTCTGTCTCCAGGGAAACGGAAATGTCACAGCTTAAGAGGTCTCACAGAAAGTGAGTCAGGAAGAAAGAGACAGAAAAGCGGCCAAAGAGGAACAGGTAAAAATGAGGATTCACAGCGATGATACTGAGACTTTCGCTTCCTGTGCATGAAGCAAGACTGACACATTATCTGTGCGGTTCTCTAAAATTAAATGAATCGCCTGGCATCGCCCTCCAAGCCACCCACTCACTCCTTAAATTAGTTTACTGGGACACGAGATGACAGGGTAGACGGTAATCTTAAAACAGTCCCTTAGTATAAAGCTGAAACACAAGTCACCTGCCAGGCCTCTGAGAGCTAATCAACCTTCATTTATTTAATCAAATATTTACTGTCATGAGCAGTCAAGAAGCCTGAGGGTATGGTGGGAAAACTAAGACTTGCATTGGCAGCATGTGGCGAGGGTGAATGTGACCGGTGTTCGCCGCTGAGCAACGGGCTGACCCTCCAAATCACACATTAGCCAGGGCTGACTTGCTGAACGCACATTAACCTGAATGGCCACTGATTGCTCCACTATTAACACAGTCTGACTTCTTTCCTCCAGGGTTGTACCCACTTACACAGATGCTTTAGCACCCCTCAAGGTCTTGGCATAATCAGGGTAAACAAATGTTGTTTCTTTGTCATGGCAATGCCACTTTGTGTGATTTATGCCACACGGTACAATTATACTTGTTCCCACTTTTTTCGATTTTTTCAATTTGCTTACTAAGTGTGCCCATCTGGCATAATTGACCTTTTGTGTGTGTCCTGTCATAATTCAGAAAGGTTGTTTCAATTGCATTGGAAAGTCACATAAAAAGTGTCAGGTTTGTGTTTGTGCCATGTGTGGACTTGTGCCAGCATGACAGGACCAGAGGTTGCTGGGGAAAGACGCTAGTCAACTAAATGGAGCATTTCTCCAGCATGCTGCTAGAAAGTGTGGCCTGGCCATGCCTAATTTACTTCCTGTTTTGTCATTGTTGTCTCCATTCCTCGGTTGATTAAGCCAAGCTCATGCAGCTATGCTCAACAAATAGCCTAATTGAGTACGACCTTGGCAAATGATATATCAGCTCTGTCGTCCAAAAAACACCACCTGCACCAGACGCTGGTCTCAGGCAGCCTCTCGCTCTGTGGGCTGCTGCACCAGGCACAACAAACATAAACCAAGGATTTGCCTCCTGAGCCAAAGTCATTTCTTGCACGACCTTTCCCACAAATCACATTGATGACACAGGGCTGGATAGATCATCGAAATAGGACACATTTGTATCACTTAGATCTTTCATCAGATGCAAGCAGATACTCATCTATTATTCCTCTTTCCATTTGCAACTTTCACCCCACAGCCTGCACATCGAAGGTAAAGTAAGTGAACAAAACATCCCGTCCCCACACAGCTGCACTAGTCTTAAGCAGGACAGAAATCTCATTAAATTTCCATCCAGACCCAGTGCTTATTTAGCAGCTGGAATGAAGGAAGGAAAGTTTGTGTTCAAAGGGTCCCGCTTTAAAAGATCTGATGGCTCTCTCGATGTAGTCTCTGGTGGGATCTCTTACAGGATACAGATGCCTGTTCTGAGATGGCTTCATACCTAATGAGTCTGAGCTCCAGCAGAGCTGCACACAAAGTAACGTTGCCCTCAATTCTCTGTTTGTTTGCCACCGCCAGCCCCACCCTTGTTGCCTTGCTCGGTCTCTCACTCAGCACTGAGCGATGTTCTTGCCCACAGCTAGTGTGTGACACTGATGTGTTTCTCAGGAGGGATGTGTATCCTGCAGGTAAACACCTGGAGGCTGAAAAATCACCCTCCGAAAGCAGGCGACAGGGGCTGTTCTGTAGCCAGGGACTGTTAACAAAGTGAGACTCATCTGTCTGCCTGTCTCTGTGCCTGCCTTGATCTGTGCACTAAGGAACCAGATGACAGGACCAAATTCTGAATGGTGAGACACACCAGAAGCACGTTTGACATTTCTCTCAATTATTTGTGCACTGTACAACATATATTTGAACAGTTGCTTTTGTGTGCAACAAGCATTGCGCAAGAGATGCATGTTGTTTTGTGTATTTCTGTGTGCTTGTGTGAGGCAGAGCCCATGCTGTTGTGACCTCTGCTAAAGATGTGGCGAGGACAGCGGCTCGGTAAACAGGAGGCTTTTCTTCCATGGTCCCTTTGAGCTGAGCCGCATCTGGCATGGAGGTGGGAAAGGAATGTGTTCATAAAAATAGGTCACCCTGCCAATAAGTAGTCTGAGAGGATGGCAGAGAGGTTACCACATCCAGGAAAGGGAATGGAAGAATGTGCCTGTCTGTCCATCATTATCAGCCTGCTGGGAGATTAGAAGAGAGTTGTGGGGGAGAAGAAGGGAAACAAGACATTTCTGTCTCGCTCTTGCTGTTACACAGAGGTCACATACTGTCTTGAACATATGAGCGCTCTGTACTGCTGATAATTTCAGTGACACCATCCACAGGCATCCACTTCTTTAAATTCGAACAGAAAAATCACACTGGGGGGCAATGCATACTGTAGCTCATTAAAATTTCACTTTAGAGCTCTTTGACGAGCTTCGAGCTTCAAGACAGCATGCAATCGAGGGCATGTGAGAAGTCCCTCAAGGCCACTCACAAAAGACAAATTGCGGGAGGTGTCTATGTTCGCTGCCATCAGGGCGATTAATGCATACTTCTCCAAGGGCTCCATACAGTCCACAGTCTTCATGCCATTATGTGCCTCCTCCGAATGAGCCGTCACCTTATGGACGCCTGCTGTCCCAAGGCAGAATAGCTTTAATCAAACCCTGTGAGGAGCCAAGAGTCACTGGGGACAAGTTTTATTGGGAGTTAACTTATAAGAATGAAGGAGCCGTGCAATCTCAGCTCCTCCCAGATGGGATGGAGGGATTAAACTGTGACGAAATGGCAGAGATGGATGGAAGGAGAAGACCATTTCTACATGCTGCTCCCCGTCTGTACCCAGGAGAGCTGTCATGATAGCTAGCATCTCCTGCTTATTTATTGACACCTTTCATTCACCGACCGACTGACTGACTGGGGGCTTTAAACGCACCTGGCTTCTTACACATAAACGTGCCCGGCTTGAGCCGTCCCACCTTCATAACATCCATCAGCCCATAATTTTGTCAAGCATCTCTAACATCATTCACTGCAAAAGGATTTCACAAATACAAGACTAATAACGTATTCCATTCCACACCTCCGTGCAAATGTGCCAGGGGATTTATTAAAAACACTTCCCGTAGTTAACAATCTGCATATGGCCAATATCACAAGACTTCATTAGATAAATAATCTGGGATCACATCTCCCCTCAGTTGTTTGTAAATCCAATTATTGCCTTATCAAATTGGATTCTGACGTTATTATTTTTATTTTTTCAGGGTGTGGTGGCTGGTGCTGGGATGATGAAAATGGTGCAGTTTAATATCAGGGCTCCTGATAAATGTGTTTGGTTTCATCACTGCAGCTGTAGACGGTCCAAAGGGCAGACGCAGTGCTCTGGAGCATGGACAACTGCTGGGATGACTCTCGCGTTAATCATATTAGAGCACAGCTCCAAGGTGTGAGGAGGACATTTGCACACAAAGAAATGTGTTTAGAACAAAACTGGCAAGCCACAGCAGGGAGCTTCCAGCGCTACACGAGCTGGATGGCAGTGCTTAATGTTTAAAGATGCAGAGAAGCTCAAACTTTTTACGGAGAGCATAATTAGTTTTGAAGCATCAAATAGACAACAAAGCACAGCATTAAACTGACTCTCATGCACACCCTGCACCAGCTACGAAGAGTTGACATTCTTACATAAGACAAAGGGTTCCCATCTTTGTTTTTTGTTTTTTTTCACATCCTCTAATCTCTCATTCTTGCAGGACCGTCTACGTGTTTTTGAAATAAAAATGAAGGCAGCGGAAGAGAGAGAGGGGAGGGGAGGAATCCTCTGTGGGGCTAGTGCTATAAAATTGTTCCGAACAAGTTTTCCCTGGAGGCAGAAAAAGAATGGCAGTCCCCAGAGTTCCTGTGTCCACGTTGACTGATACTCCAACAGCCGTGATCTCCAGGGAGGCATGAGAAAAGAAATATATAAATAAACCAAAGAAAAGTGGAAACCCTCTTGTGCTCCCAACTGTTCTCTCTTTTTGAGGCTGCTTTGTTAGGGAGAAAAGTGGCTTTTCTCTTTTAAATGCAATTGGAAACATGCAAAGCAAAGAAAAGAAAAAAGTAGACACCCTGAGGAGAAAAGGAAGAGCAGAGAGTGAACATGAGAGCAAGGTGAGGGTTTTTTCCCCCTTTTTACATAAACAGCTAAACTAGAAAAAGTGGAGCAACTTGTCAGCATATTGTTTGGAATTTAAACAAGTCATACAACGTATACTTTTTATTTCCCTGCAAATAAGTGCAATTAGGGGAAAGTGACGTATAAGTCTCCATATGAAAAACAGAATGAAGTCACTAAAAGTCAAATAAAATAATACAATAACAGATTTCAAGGTTTGGTCAGATGTCAAAGGTCAATTTGTTGGAAATGCTATGACTACTTGATGGTTGATGCTGCTGCAAAGTATGTCTGTCACTAAAAACAGCAAAATGGTGCAAGAGCAAAATCTCACTACTTTGGGGAAGGGACAAGTCCAAAGCAGTTGGGTTTTTCCTCCTTTAATTTATCTGCTGCTGATGACTGTTTCTGACCACAAAATCAAGCAAATGCAAGCTGGCAAGATCAAATGTTATGAACAATGTAAAGATTTGTATCTGTCCAAAGCTTACAAGCAAAAGAAACCAAATATTACACGTAAAAAATTTTTGGGTTGAACCAAAAAAAACCATCAAAACATGTGTTTTGACATGTTCTGTGAGTGTTGGCTGAAGAAGTTCCAGATGCCCATAGATGACAATAGGTGCAAGTAAGTATAGAGTAGAAACTGAAAGTCTCTGCTTTTCATAAATTGACTAAACCGTTTTCCAATTTGATTTTTTTTTCCTCATTTTCATTTTGTCGGAATTTCGTGTTTGACAAAGTAAACCCACAAATCTGCCCAAGAAAAATAACTGACATTCATTTCTCCAGCTCATTAAAATAAACACACATCATTTTTCTAATTCATTTTTTTTAATCTCTTTAAGCAGTTTTGTGTTTAGTTATTTTATATAAAAGTCGATGCAGTAAAATAAAAAAAAACTATTCAGATGTGAAATTAAGGTTTACACTACATTTGGTCATTATTACAGGGTCTACAATGCAGTAATTAAATTCACCAAATTTGACATACATTATTTACTTTTTTAAAGCAATCAATAGTCTGTTCCAACCAGTTTCCAAATAGATTTTAAAATTTCTAAAACTCTGTTTTAGAAATTTGCTGTTGCATACAAAACTTTACCTAAAACACAAGTCGCTTCAACTTTTATTTCTAAAGGTCTCTGACTTGATTGGCTTCCAGTTTCTAAAATTCTTATGAAATAGAAAGAATCTTAGGCAGATGTTTGCCAAGGTGCAATACTAAAATTGGCCTACTTCCTCTGTTTTAATGACTTATTGATCAAATAATAGCTCATTGCAGGATTTTGTGATTCAAATTAACACTGGAAAGGCTAAATTGAAGAACGAGATGACCCAAAAGCTTTGAAGATGACAATCATTATTGACCAATGTAGCAGCATGCTGCTGTGTGTTCAGGTCACTTCTACATAATCAGTTGATCTTCAATTGATGCATCATAAGAGGAACAAGTTTAAAAGGGGGGAAAAAAACTAAGACATGCAACCAAAATTGAACATTTGACTTTTTGATCAAGTCCAAAGATTAGATTTTTGACACGTGATAAGAAAATCTATACATTAATTTAAAAGGCATTGGTATTCCCCAATACATATAGGCTGCAAACATGATAAAAAAATTAATTACTCTGTTCAGGGGCAAATGCTTTATTGATACTAAAATAGGCAGCTGCTCTGTGCCAGTGAGTGTAATCTCCAGAGACCCACGCTGTTTATGATATAGGCATTTTAATCTGTAAATCTTTTGTTAGTCTGGGTTGAGGTGCAGGGACTGTGAAAATGCACTTGAGAGCATGGTGGTAGCGGGGAATAAGCCAAGTGGTTACAACTAAAAGCTTGTACATACTCCACAAGAACAGATGCATTTGTTCTCCCTCCCAGAGCTGCAGGAACAAAAGGACACCTTTCTGTTTTTGCAGCCTGGTATGGGAGTTTTTTGCAGCTTGTTTTTGACAAATTTTCTGTGCAGAACATTTTTTTCTTGCATTGTATTCAACAACTATTTTATACAAAGGCTGCAGTGGGAGGGACCTAAAAAAAAACTTCCCTGGAGTTCTGTTGCTCAGTTCTTGTAAAGTATGAAGTGTCCCGACCCACAAAAAAGAAAGAAAAAAAATCATTGTTGTTCTTTCTACCTTGAGTAAAATAACAAATGTCTCTTCTTGCAGAAAATGTACTGGCCATCCTCAAGACACCAATACAAGATATAATGAATCTCTCCTGGTTTATCTGTGTCCACTGCCTTTATTGTCCCCAGTCTGCAATCATCTATTCATTTGAGCTGTTGTTCTTTCTAAAGTGAGGATTGAAAACGCACCTTTTTTTCCATTATTTTCTTTTTTCATTTAAGTACTTTCCAGCTGACTAAAATCATATTTATGCTAATACGCTGCACCTCTTTCTGCTTCTGCTTCACATGGGAGATGGGAGCCAGGCTAGAATTAATGACATTGCATCGGCGGTAATGTTTGCCGCGTTTCATTAGCTAGTATATCTTTAATTTCCAATAAACACAGTAATTAGGGGAGGTATCCACGGAGACAGGCCCTGGCAGGCTGCTGCCGCGGTAACAGCTGTAACCGAATCTGCACAGAGGTAGCAGCAGTCAAGGAGGACTTTCAGCTTAACCAAATCCTGCCTCGCAGTTGGAGGAGCCTCGATTCAATTATATGAAAATGAAGACCACCAGAGATAGCGGTGTGGCTGTTTGCAGAAAAGTTTTCGAAGGGGAAGAAAAAGAAAAACATTCACGAATACGTCCACATTCCTGTATAATATGCTTGTATAATATTAGGATGAAAATTGTATCAATGCTTTACAGCTTTCAAACAGCAACATAAATAAAGAGTGATTTAAAAAAAAATCAAAGCACCTTCTCTCTAGGTTCATATTACAAAGGTCTACTTTTTCAAGCAGTGCTTAAGAGAAAAGGGAAAACAAAAGGGAGGGGAAGAAAGAATGTTAAAAAAAATCTGCTCTTCACATATTACACGGTCCCTTCATCAAAAAAGGCACAAAGGACAAGAGAATGGATTAATCCAACACATTATAGTCAAAGGATTGGTAAGACTCATGTACAGAAAGGCAATTTACCAACCTGACCTTTCAATCTTTAAAATGATTTGCATATCTCTCCCCTCCCTGCCCCCACAGACATACTTTTGAATTCTCTTCTACAACACAAAGTATTACAATCATCAGAGGACTTCTTCATATCAACAGGCCTTGATGAACACAGTGTGATAACGACGGAGGAAGAAAGACACAAATGGACTAAATGGAACTGACAAAGATGGGGAAGAGAGACATTAGAATAGAAACAAAACAAAAGTCGTAATTTCAGCTAAATAAAAAGATGCTTGCCAGGTGACAAGATGTGCTGTGAAGGAAAAGTATGCCGTAATGAAGGCTGACACTGCCTGTAATTCCAGAACTGACCTCGAACTCACAGTATTATGTTTATTTGGAGACAGAATTTGAACCACAAAGAGCTAATGAGCTGTGTTAGGTAGCTGTTCAAACCCAGTCACCCCTGTGTAGAGCACTGATGCAGAAAACAAACCGGATGGTAATGAACTTAAAAGGTCTGAGGGCTTGAGTGGAAGCTTTTGCTTCTTACTTTTGAGAAATTAGGCAAAAGCTCTGTTGAAGCTTTTTTTCAATATTTTTTCTGAATAAATTACAGCTAAGATAACTAATTCTGAACTGTTTGAAATGCATGCCCAGACTATATTCTGTCTCTCTTTAGTATGTCACCTGACCTTTGACTTAAACATTGCAAGTAGCTGATATTGTGTGGTTCTGTCAGTAAACTTCCTATATGATGATGTTATTCAAAGTCAAATATCTGTGCTGCTATAAACTCAAAATCCTGAATTAAGATCAAAGATGAGATGTTAATGTTTACAAAATCACAAACCAGGTTAGTCTATTTTGCTGTTTTGTTTTCAAGAGTAACATTGTTTGTTTTGTTTTTTTATTGTTAGAAAATCATAAACTTTATGACATAAAGCCTTTGGTTAGACTGAGGTCAAAGCCTACCATGTAGGTGGGTCTTTGCTTGCCATTATTACAACCAAGGGTGACAAAAGAATGCAGTCTGGGTCATAATCATTAGTTTGTTGACTGTGTGATCAAAAGAACTTAAATTTCAGCAATATTTTTTTCTCCTTCCTATAACTCTCATTTTGTGTTAAGCTACACAATTACACTTGTGGTTTTCAAGCCAAAATAGCACTTCAAAACATGACTCGGTTAACTCTCAATCACGTTGATGAATGAGTAAACAATAGTTCAGGCAATTTATCTTAACTAACAGGCAGACCTGTTGATGTCAAGAGGCAGCCCACTTTTTGATTTGACAACTTATTTATATAAGATATGATCACCCAGGTCAGATTTTAATAACAAATCAAATTGGTTGCTTATAGAAGTGAGCCTCATGTCCGGGAAAAGCCATCCTAATACTAGAACTGAACAGCGTTTTGCTTATATAAAGAACTTGTGCAAATATAAAAAACGAAGAAACAGTTTAGTCGATAAAAAACATTCCACCAATTCTCTTCACTAAGGTTCCAAAGTGAAACAGTAGTTATACATTTTTTATTCTAAAATCTTGACCTGTTACTTGAATGCATCCAGGTAAAACTATTTGATAATAAAGACTTTGTTAAAATACCAAAGATTTGCATCTAAACCTAGAACTGTGGTGCGTACATGAAGTTACAGTAACAATGTGATTTTGTGCAAATAATAATCTACTTAGCATTTTTATCTCTTTTGACTAAATACAGTAAGAGCCCTAAGCTCCAAGCTTCTTACTAGTATACCAGCTGCACATGCTATGTAAAGGTCATGCATTAGCTGTTTGTCTCAGCCTGTCCACCTCTCCCACTGACCTCTTCAGGGTCACTCTGAAAACATATTATGCTTTCCAACAACTACCCAAAAGCTCACTTGGTCTCTCTGTGTGTGCATGCATGATACATAATGTGAGACACCCCCATATTCTTTGTAATCATAAGAGCACGACACTATATGCTATGCCATGATTAGCAACAGCGGCTCACCATCCTGTTCAGATTTTGCAAAAGAGAACAATAAGAGTCGACATTTCCATCTGCTGCCATGAATCAGTGTTGCTGACCTGCTTCACTGAAAATGATTTGAAATGAAAGGACAGAAGACGAGCTCACTCTCTTTGGAGAAGCTTGCACCCCCAGTTAGAATGAGGAAAACTCGCAACTTTCGTTCCTCACCCTCCCATCCCAATTGATCTTTGAGTGAGCATATGGCCTGAGATTTGACAAACTGCAGCATCTCGGCAGGCTGGATTAGGGAAGGAGTAACAGGCTGCGAGGGAGTGGTGATGGGCACTTTAGTGGGAGCGCGCCGTAATCTACCCAACCAGGCACAGCACAGATGCCGGGCCAGGCAGGGAGGCTCACTCCTCGTTAAGGGTCCATTACAGTAAAGTCCTCGTTAAAGGAACGCCATTGTGAGGAGAAAGTGTCTGGTAGATAAGCCATAATGGAAAGGAAAGATTTAATTAAATAATCAACAAATAGCTGTAGCATTTCCAGCACGACCATGTCTCTATTTCCTCAAATAAAAATCCAGAAAAGGACTATTTTAAATCCAAATAAATGAAACAATCTTGCCAGAAAGCTGGTTAGTTGCATTGCACCAGTTCCAGACTCGCTTCCATCCAGTCCCTTTCCCCAAGTGAGTGCATTTCACCTAGATTTGGTCTCCTGCCTCTGCCTTCTGACAGGCCCATTCTAGAAGGTGCTTTTGGTTAGTCAAGCAGCAAGATGTGGTGAGGTAAGGCAGGGAACTCTGTTCAACTGAGCACAGGGGAAAATGTTAACATGGGGCCCCTGTAACCATAACAAAGGGAGTCACCTTTTCTTGTCATTTCAGTGTAAAGTGATTGAATAGCAGCAGGTTTCAGCTCTGCTTACCATTAGAACAGTGTATCAATGTATAAAATGTAGGTAATTTATTATCAACTGACGTAGGAGTTGCTGTTGTGCAAGTCAAATTCATGTGTAAAGATACAATTTAAGCAAGAGTAAAAATCCTAGAGAATTTTTAACTTGGAACACATAAACCAGCTTTGATTGCATCTGGTTAATCTTGCTTGTTCATCAGCTTTTATGCCTTAACATGAGTAATTATGTTTTTCAAATCAATAGACCAAGGATGTTTGATTTTTTTCTGGTTATGTGTTTGGCATCTCCAGAGCTGGATCTTCAGAAGCAACTGGAGTACCAACATATGAAGCAGTCAATTGAAAACTACTTCAAATTTGAGGCTTGCCCGGAAAATGCGGAATATTCTCTTCAGGTACAGGGTCAGTCAGTGACCCACGTGAGTCAGCTCAAGAATCTCTGTGTCTTGTGATGACAGGATGGAACAAGAATTGAACTGATTGAACAGACGAGGTCCTTCTTTGCAACAATGTAGTATATTCTTATGGTCTGTCAGGGTGAAAGAAAGAGCTGAAACAAAAACCAAAGTTCTTGTTCCATCTATATTCTGACCCTTATCTGTGGTCATGAATTATGAATTATGACCACAAGAACAAAGTCCTGAATACAAGCTTCTGAAATTAATTTATTCCATGTTATAACTGGGTTCTGCCTGAGGAGGTCCTTCATCCAAGAGGAGCCTGAAGTAGAACTGTAGAACTGCTGCTTTTATGCATAAAAATCAACAAGTTGAAATGTTTACAAATCTCTCTTTTTATTTTTATTTATTTTTTATGTGTCAAACTTATAACCATCTTTTACCAGTCCTACGCTTTTAGACTAAGTTATCGTAAAAGATATACTGTGCATGCAATGTATGAAACCACGGCCTTTCAAAATGTATTATTCAGCTACTTCAAGAATTGTTGTGATACATGGTTATTTGTTTGTCTAAAACGAAACAATCAATCATAGCTGGTTGTTATGTTATTGTTGTCATTTCCGTGTGATGTCCATTTTGGAAATACTGATTCTTACACAACTGACACTTTTCTCATTGCAAACAACTGAACTTCTGCTCCGACAATATCTAGAAATCATCTTGCAGTCAGTGCAAAGTCCGTGCAGCTTGATTGTTTAACAACATTTTGCATTCAAATTTGTTTCTACACATGTGTTTCAAACTATCTGCTATTCATTTTTAAGTACAGGTTAAATATGAATAGCTTGTCATATTTACCATTGTTCACTAAAATATATGCATACAAAAAATAGAGTATGTTACACGCATTGATATTAGCCCTGCACTATAATACCTAAAGGAAGAACTAGAAAGTGTACATCTCCTATTAAAATACAAGTGTGAATGCTGAATGCTCAATGCCCAATGCTGAATGCTTTTGGTGAAAATGGAAAAAGCATTTGAAGTCAACTGCTGGAGACTTGCAGAAAGGTAAGAAATAGTAGGAACAATCTATGTAAAAGCCAAAATTAGCTAAAAAGCTAAAAATAGCTAAAATACTAATGATAGCGTCAAGGCTGCCACTAGTCCACTGTAACACACAATGGACATTTTATATTGTAATTCTCGATTCTGGCACAGGATGAATCGGTTTCCCCCATTTCTATTGGCTGAAAAATTCATTAAAGCTGAATATTATAAAGAGCATGAAGGTTACGAATACCAAGAGATAAAGCCGGCATTAGGAGAACAAGCTGAATAGTATAAAAGTTAAATGGTGAAAATAGCACAAAGTAAGCAGGAGAAGAAGCGTGGCAAAATTTAAGAAAAGAGGAACTCAATAGTGTGAATTCACACTAACTAGTCATTACTAGGCAGGTGGTAATAATGTTAAGAATGATCGGAGCTTCTACAGAAAAATAATCATGACACAACCACCAAAAATGGATAAATATCGTCTTCATAAAAGTTGGACAAATACAAATTCAAAACACTCATACTAAAGTTGCGTCTGTAATATAAGAAAGTAATTCTGCTGAGGCTTTCCAAACTTTGCTTCTCTACTAGCAGAAGAAAATAAAATTGCCTCAATGTGAATTTAATAATCAGTGTAATCACAATATGTCCATCAGTTTTAACAAAGTAAAAAACCTCGGAGCGTTGTTTTGCTTAAAGTTAAAAATTATGTCACCCAACAATTCAATTTGTTTACAACAATAAGATTTAATGCTCCAGTGCATTTTAGCAATATTTCATGTAGACATTTTGTGCAGTGTGGAGGCTGGAGGGAATTCTCTCGAGGAGCACATAGTCTGAACTTATGTGGGGAAGATCTTTTTCCTCCTCTCTCTTTCCAGTGTAACAACCTCACTAAGCAATTCATAGCTGCATATGCTGCTGCTTAAAGCACCACGGAGATTTATGCCGTTGTCAGCTCACAAGGGTGCAATCAGGAATAAAGATCCCATAAACCCCTCTGATGTGTCCACAGGTACAGCAGTACTAGGTTATTGCTGATGATAGATAAAAAAAAACACATAACCATTTTTTTATTTATTTATTTTTTTTCATTATCCTTTCATGTTATATTTTGGGTTGTTTCCATGAATTGTGTGACCTGAATAACACTCTTCTAGTTTTCATGAATACAAGACTTTAAGAACAAAAGATGCCTTTCAGCCAACAACATTATGGACCAAAATTAGGCAATGAAAAGATGGATGATTATTTTTTATCATAAAATGAAAGAAAGAAATTAGCACTAATGAACATACAATATTCATGCATACTATTCAAAACTATAAAGGCTTTTAATTAGGGGTGTGCCGGTCGATCGGCCACTGATCGCAATCAGCCGACTTCCGTGAAAAATGTATGATCGGTGATCGTCAATCACTGTCTCGTGTTGCCAATCACAAAAACCGATCCCTTGTATCTCACTTCGCAGCCTGTGTGTGCAACTTATGTCCTCTTTCCTTCACACTGCACAAATGCGCGGCAACAAATCCTAAGCCATGTGGTGAGGAACTTTAACGGTCAGAGTGAATGGGGAAGTTTGCATGTTGCGACAAAGAAATACCTCAAGGGTGAAGCACGTCAAAACGCTTCAACACGAGTCTAATATGGCATTTAAAAAACAAGCACTTGAAGGAGTATGGCTATAACGATGCTCACTGAAGGAAAAAAAACACATCCAGTGCAATCAGAGCTACAGCGCACAGCTACAAACAATCACCCGGAAGAGCATGGCAGTCAGAAAGCTAAGCAAATAACCCCAAAATAATTAAAGTCAATGAGCTTGCAGAGGGAAAGACGCTGGTTCTGCTCTCGCTGTTAAAACTGCCACTACACGCTACTGGTGGTAATATTTCAACCTCCACCCGGTAGTTAACGCTCACACCGAACGTCTGGTTAAAGCTACTGAATGTAACTTAAACAAAAATATATATTTTTCATATGCATTAAAACTTCCACTATGTTGTAACATAATTCAGATAATCTGAAAACATTGTTTATCTCTTTTGCCTCCTCACTGTGTTCTGCAGAATTACTCAACTTGGTCAGAAACAACCAATCAGAGCAAGCACAAATCATCTAGCCATGTCTCAGGAAGTTTTGATTTAGTGACTCGGGATTGTTTATTTTGATGCAAACTGCATTTAACTTTGAATGAATGTTTCCTTTTTCTTGATATGATTTGATTTACTTGACTTCTGTATAATTTAGAATACCGAGAACCTTATTGTTAAATATTGTTTTATTGATTGCAGGTTTTTCAGTTTTGACTGAATGCCTGCTGCATGTCCAAGTTAGGTGAATTTATTACCAGATCTTTTTTTTTTTTTTTTTTTGCCAGATCACATAATAGCATTTATACCTAAATCAAAACATTTGCAGTGAATCCAGATGATCGGCAGTGACTGGTGATCGGCCCTCCTGGGTGATCTAGCAGAAAATCTGATTGGAGCATCCCTACTTTTAATCCAAGATATTGTCTATAATTGTTTTGAGTTTGATGTCAAGAAAGTTTAGTGAGCATTTAGAATGCACATAAGGTTAGCATCAGATGTGTGTGTATGCCCAGAACGAGGAAGGCTACCATACTCCAGGTATTGCACCAGTCACTTTGAGGATGCTTATTGGTCTCCCAAACAATTATAAAAACCTGGACATTGTCATCAATCAATAAAATCCCCCCGGAACGAACTTAAAAACTGAGTGTTATGCTGCTAGCACTAAGCACTTAGTGCTGGAAGTGGAAGTTAGAGCATTGCACAACATAATAGGTCACCTGGCCAGAACACAATGCGCTAAATAACAAAATATAATTTAACATAATTTAAGCTTTCAGGCAGATTATTTCCCCCGAGGAATTTTAATAATCGTGGTACTCAAATCATTCGAAGAATTGTTACAGCCCTTCTACATTCAGTCATTCACCCATTCATGCACACATCCACATGCTGATGGTGGCAAGCTACACTGGAGCCACAGTTACCCTGTGACCACCACCAGCAGTTGAAAGAGTGTGAATAAACCAAAAGTGCACTGCAGATGGTCTTCACTCTTTGCGACAAATATTACAGTTGACCTACGGGGGGAAATGTTTACATTACGAGAACTCTACGAGAGATGCCTTACTCCGGGCAGTAGGAGATGGCTGTGTGGCAATCATAGAGGTGGCACATTCTTGTAACAATCAGGCTTTCTTTCTCCCTTCCAGGAGCAGACAAGACCAATTTGGTTGTGCTTGGATGTCTTGGGCTGAGCTGAGGTTACATTATCCGCCAACCTCCTCTGACTTTCTCACGGACCGTCTATCCCACTCCATCGCATCACCGTGGCGACAGCTCTCCCTCGCCTCCCCATCAATCCCCTGACCACTCGCTGCTTCCCAATCTCACTGGCAGCTCTTCAGCCAGTCAGCAGATGCCCAACAACACCATGCCTGACAATCGCTTACCCTGCTGCCTTCAAGTCTGTCAACCTGGTGGCTGTCAAATTACTGTCAGCATAATCAGTGAGGCAGGGAGAAGGAAAAGGCAGGAAGACTTAATAGGAAGGGTTAAAAGCAGAGTGTGAGTCATCAGGTGAGGACAGAGTCACAAAACTTCTTACATGGACAAAGAAACTTACACAAGTCTGATATATTGTATATAACACCCTTGACCTTTCAGATGCTGACACTTGCTGACTCCCATCAATGTTCCCTTCCCCTTTCTTTTCCCTCACATTTTTTTGGAAGCAATTCCTTCAGTCACATCGGGCCTACTCATCTCTTCTCGGTTTAACTCCCCCATTCCTCCTATTGCCCCTCAACTGCACATCTCAATCTGCCAGTCTCAAAGCACTAGCTCAACATCGCTTTGATTCAAAAAAACCGTGGGAGAAAAAAAAAGGAAAAGAAGACACCGAAGGAAAAAAATAATAGGCAGAAAAATGAAATGACTTTCTGGGCCCTCACGTAAAAGCATGGCTCGCTCTTCAAGACAGGCAATATTCCCTCAATTATTGCTACTCACAGAACCCTCTTGCCAGCAGATGAAGTTTTAAATCCGGGCCCAAGATAAAATGGATGCTCCAGGTTTAACATGGAAATAACATCTTAGTGTTTCAGGATTTGCATGATAGTCCACTAAATATGGGACTGCTACATATAACCAGAACACGCATAGGGGAGTCTGCTTTCTAATCCTGTAAGTGAGTAAAAGGTGATATAGAAGATTTATATTAAACTGAAACAAGCTGTTATAAACCCTAGTCTGTTTGATTCTTTTTCTTCTTTTTTGAAGTAGGACATCAGAAGTGCTTCAAATAGGTCAAGATGAGGGCAATCATATCTAAGGGTCGGTCTTTCAAAGGCAGGTGGGTGGGCACAGGGTAAAACCACCAGAACACAGAGGGAACTACTTTGACTCGAGGACCAGAGAGGTGCGAGAGGGGTCACTATTATAAGCTTATATCGTTTAAAGATGGACTCATTTGATCTTTTCAGGTTAAAATTACTCTAAATCTGGTAATAAATCCTAGTGCTAGTTTTAAAGGGGACACTTTATTCACACAGTCAAACTGGAAGATGCTTGAAGATTAGCCAAAAGCTCTAATCCAGGACTGTGTTCCACCATACTTATCCAAACGTCCTGCTGGTTGACAAGCCAACAAATGTCACTAAAATGATTAAATATTTACAAGGCACAGTTCCTTATCACACTTGTATCTCTGAAAAAGTGAAATGTACAGTTCTAGGAGACGATTCACATCTCTGAAGAGTACAGGTGGGACCTTGCTGTTCTTGAAAACAAAGACAGCATGAATGAAAATCTTACATTTTTAAACATTAAAATGTAAATAAATACTTGTATGCATTTTTCATGCAGCGCTAATTCGCAGCAGATGTCACATCAAGGCACTTTATCAGAAAAGCCGGACAACCTGATACCCATAAATATGAATCCGTTCTTATCTACAAATTCCAATTTAGTTACATTTCAATTCAATTCTAGTTATAATTCTATATAATCAAATTCAGTTAGATTTCCAACTAATAAACATATATCAAATCCAAAGCAAATGTATCATTCTGAATGTTATTGTGCAAATTATTATAGCTCCTTAAATACACTGAGGCGTATGGCTGTAACATGATCAAATGTGAAGAAGTTGAGGAACACTTTTGTAAGGTACTGTTTTTTATCATCCCTTGTGTCAATTTTAGATATAAAGTTTGTTCCCTCTCTGAACTATATTTGATTTTCTATTAAAATACTGCACTAATTTGCCATAGTAACTAACCTCAGGCTCTCCCATTTCTGATTGGTCAAGTGATGGGAGTGGCCCCGCTGCGCATAGATGAGTGCACAGATAATTGGTTAAGAGAATTGGGAGTCGACAGCGGCCACTCCAACTGAAATGGGTCCAGCCAGCTGAGCTCCCAGATCCTTAAGTGCCATTTTAACAAAGTCCTTAAACCGCAATCAGACTGGGTGGGTGCAGACATGTCCCTGGCCCTCCCTCAAAAAGTGTTGAACTCATTTTATATGTGCATCAAAGAAACATCAGTGACACACCAAAAGAAAGCATGGCAATATAATTCGCTCCGCCTTAGAGAGAGAACAGGGATGATAGAAGCTTTGTCTTGGGTGTTGCTTTGTGGCTGTGAGGATCAATAGGTTTTGCCAGCAGGAGTTTGGGTCTGTGGCGCCGGAAGAGACACAGGCAGGAGGTTAGGGCTGGGCTGAACAGCCAGGAAGTGCTTTATCACCACTACCAGCAAGGAACTGTCTCCCATCAGGGGCGCAAGAAGCTTAGAGACTCCAGTTTGCGAGTGTGTCACTGTGTACTGTACAAGAATATGTCATTGTGAATGCACTAACAACATGTGGTAAATATTGCATTATTGTCTGCGATGTCTCTTATATGTAGATTTTATTAGATTCAACTTGGCATCTGTGAAGACCTGAGGAAAGACTTCTGTCCCGATTTTTTTCAATGTGTCCTTCCTTATTGGTCCCAGTTTAAATGGAGCTATCAGAGAGAAATTTGGAGAAGGGGGAAAGATGAGACAAGCGGAGAGTGGTGGAGTAGAGTGAGGCAACATGCTGACCTGCCATACTTGAGTGCCCAGAGCACAGCAGTGACAATGACATCACCCAGCTTGGGGCAAAGGGGTACAGCTGGAAACAAATCCACTATTACTACCACACAATGGGGGCAAGCAACGCACAATGTGATAATGGACTTATGTCAATGTTACTGCATCTTCCATAATGTTTATTTTGCACTTAAAAAATAAGGAAATCCTTGCTGCTCTGTTTTGGGCTCAATAAGACAATCACTACTCATTTTAAAGGCTAATCAAGATGAGTTATATAACCTGAACAATATACAGTGAAATACTGGCATGCCCTACAGATGTGTAAATGCCTTAAAATTAGAGGTGCGCCGATCGATCGGTCACCGATCATAATCGGCCGATTTTCGTGAAATCGGTGATTATCGGGATCGGCCGATCATTGGCTCTGTTACCGATCCCGATCACCTGCATCTCATTTCCCAGCCTGTCTGTCCAGCTGTTCTCGTCTTTCCTTCACTGCGCAAACGCGCAGCA